>JABSTL010001245.1:0-17102 GCA_013759095.1 Fusarium sp. NRRL 29148 | reverse complement strand
GGAGGGTGCGGAGGCACGTGGAAGAAGCGGGGGGGGGGCTAAGATGGAAGGATGGGGAGCAAAAACTAAATGGGTGACTTGATTAAATGAAGTCGAGAACAAATGGCAATGGATCGGAGTGGAGGAAACGGGCGATCGAGACGGAAGGTGGATGGGCGTGCGATAGTGGGCGGCCTTGGTTGAGAGCTCAAAGTGTCCAAGCGAGTGGGCGGCACGAAGCAGCTAATTGCAACAACTTCGTAGACGGACAATCAGCAGATGTCAACTGAACAAACATTGACCGATCTTCACTTGCCCTCTGTGGACGACAGGCCTTTCCAAATAACTCTTGAGGAGCAGAAAAGGGGATCTGTACAGTGGAGGGAGGTGATACGGTTGATGGATTAGTACCTACCTGAGGTATAGAGCGCGTATACCAGGTGTGGAGAGCCGCCAGTGCCAGTAGTGGGTGTAAGAGATCAGTGGAGAGTGTTTGAGAATTTGAGTCTCTGAATAAAGGTCGAGGCGTTCGTTTAGTTTGCAAAGGGGGAGATGAGCTGGACGACGTGTCTTGCCTGGTCTTTCCCGACGTTGATTCGTAGCCTTGAGATGAGATGGAAACAGGATTGATGCGCGTCTGCAGAGTCGGGCGCTTTTGGGGGAGTTATTTGCCAGGGGTGGCCCAGGCTCGTTTCGAGTAAGACAAGGCACCTGATTGGCTATGTTGTTTAAGTTGTGGAAGGTCAAAAACGGCACTGATGGAGGTCGAGATTAAAGGCATGGATTCAATAGAGCTTAGACAACGGAATTGTGCCCAAAAGAATACCAGCCAAGGTAGTACCGACTCCAGCCCTTATATATGGGCAACCAAGTCTTAATGCCCAGTCGGACTGATTGCTACGTATAGACGTCGGGCATGATCCATATTACCTGAGATTCAATGATATGTCCGAGACATAGGTATTATCCATATTTGGATCGCTTCAAACATTAGGATAAACAAGCCTAGCCCGGACACATTGTGGCCTGTAGGTATTAACAGATGCCAAGCTTTCGATCAGACAGCATGCTAAGGCTTCTTTTCCTTTTCCCCTCGTTTCAACTACCATGACTTTTACCATATCATCTGGAAGACGTCAGGATTCGCAATCCATCGGCGCATTTTGTTCTGACACAATCCCGGATGCGGACCCTTAAAACTGATTCGCTAAACTTCTGCAGCGCTAGCGATGGTGCAGGGTCCAAGACAATCTGACTGGACGGGGTAAGGGGCATTAGGGGGAAGCCAATTCTGCATGAGGACTTGACTCCGCTTATAAGAGACGGTGATTATTTGTCAATTTAAAGCCACGGTCAGTGGTCTGAACGAGAAAAGGAGCCTGTGTATCTCCCACCTACTTTCTTCCTATATATACCATTGAACACCGGCTCTGTCTTATAACACAGCCAACGAAGCTCCAGTCTAGCAGCGGTCTTGGTTATTGGGTCCTGGTCGCATGGTCCTTATCCTTATGGGCGGGGGCATCATGAGGTGGAGACAGTCCCGCCAATCTAACGCCACAGGCACATGGCTTTGGGCTTAGACTCCAATGTATTAAGTCTGTGTCTTTGTGTCTTAATTACCTGGCTCGTGGTGCGGAGTACTCTGTACGGAGTACGTGCGTCCTTGTTGCTTGCATTTCCGGATACAAGCTCGGTGATCAGAACCGAATCCCAGTATATTCTTCCGTGTCCTTGTTGAATTCAAGCACAGACACAAGATATTTCTATGAGCCAACCAAAACCAGAAATCCCATCTTTTAGGCTGTATTGGATCGACCCACTGATGCAGGTACACGGCTCATCAAGTGTCAACTAAACTGGGCTTAAGGAAGAGGTTAGATGCCTCCACTATCTGCATCCGTCGATAACAAGCATGAAGTGTCGTCCTTCTGGGCAATAAGGATAATTACCTTGAAGGACATATAACGTCAAAGCACGAGCAGTTCTTTGTAGTTCTCCGTATACCCAGGTATTGTGAGGTGGCTGTACGGATACTCCGTATGAACATGGAAGCTAGTAGAAGTGTAGTGGTAAAACACAGTGGCTTTAATTGCAGGGCATCTAGTGCATGTAAGCGAAGAAACAAAAGGTTTCTATCGCTGGTTCATTTACCGACAGATCCATTCATTCACCTGGTCCTACACAACCCAACAGTGTACAAGAAACAGGCCTTGAAAGCTTTCTAAAACGATGGCAATCACTGCTTTGTTACCTTATTTGACTAAATGCTACAGGTATGAAGTAAGAAGAAGCGAACTGCAGGTTCCCATATGGATACTACCTCCCAATTCTGGTTTGAGCTACTCCTTGAACATCTATCAATCCTATTTCAATAATTTCCTCCTGCGGTACATCAATGAATGAAAACTTCATCTGTAAAACCATTCGTGTCACACTAACCTCGGTGAGCTAGGACAATATGAGGCGTCACGATGTGGCTATCGCGCGGTAGGACAATTGATTTAGTGATCAAATCGAAATAATAGGTTAACGGCAACAGGATGAGGCCATGTACAAAGGGCACAAGGTATTCGATTTGGTGGTGGCTACGGCTGATGGGCTGTACTCCTCCCCTCAAATGTCTCCTTAGGTAGCCAGGATCAATTACAAATCATTCTGCAACTGACATGCCACTGGACCAAATAATATATATAGGGGATAAAGACAACATGCAATGGGATATTGTCGCATACAGTTTCTATGCAAATGTATTCGAGTCCAATGGTCTGAATGCTATCGTGGACTCGTTTACCGATCTTGAGAGGGTTCTATCTTTTGACTTAGGCAAGCTCGATAATTACCAGGCAGTGCCAATCGTCGTCTATCTATATGACCTGTACAGATTCTTGTTACATGAAAGGGGAATTCGTCATCAGTTGTCGTGTACATAGTAGTTTACATTTCCACCAGACTTGTTGCAGTGGCACTGGCTCAGCCTTCAAAAACATCATGCTGAAGCTCGATGCCAAAGTCTTGCGCGACATCCTTCATTCTTTTCTCCATTTCATCCTCCATTCCCCCTCCAAGACCCAACCACTGGCGCAGCTTAAAGATGTAGAAGGCCACATCAGAGGCAGCCATGACAGTCTTGAAGATGATATGGCGCCAGCGATTCTGAAGGCGTTGGCTCAGTGGCAACTGGGGGTCCTCGAATAGACTTCGGCTCGCCCACTCGCCCATCATCTTGACGCGGTTGACTGGTGATCCGAGATACTGGTTGTTGCCTTGTACGATTCGCATATTGCGACCGATGAAAATCAGCTCTTGTGGCCATTTATCTTCATCTGTCAGGATCTCTCGAATGCCCTGCTTCATTCGCTTCTGCATCTCGTAATGCCGCTCAGCCGGCGTATTGCCTTCGAGCTCTTTCATTATCCCATTATGCGTGCGCTTATCTCCACCCTCGTACGGCCGCAGTAATGTTGCGCTCGCGAAGAGATCTGCCGCCTTGATCCCCCATGCTTCTGTCACTTGTGATATTGTTTTGTTGTCGAAGGTCATGAGTGCTTTCCAGAAGGTGGCGTATTCGTTTCTGAACTTCGATGACATGTACACATAGAGGCCATGGTCAATAAGCACAAGCTCGGCTCGCCCATTGGGCAAACGTCTGATAAAGATGTTGCCAGGGTGCGGATCGCAGTGAACGACACCCCACTTGAAAATCTGTGCGGAGAAGAGGTCCACCATAGTCGTCATGACTTCTCGTGTTGATAGACCAAGTCCCCCACGGCCTCGTCGGCCTCGCCATAATTCCTGACGTTCTGGCTTGAGGTTCTCTTGAAATGGCCTTGTCCGAAGCTCTAGTCGTGCAGCCTCAATATCAATTTGCGGGAGTGGGCGACCAGCGCCAGGAGATCCATTGCCATGCCCTCCGAGCCATCTTGATGTTATGGCTTTCTTGTCCCAAAGCCTCACACCCTCGATCCACTCGGTCACGAGAACTCGTTTTGTCGTAAACTCGGGATAAACCGTGGGAATGTATACCCTCCCTTTCAAGGCTTTCTCTGCATTAACAAGCTCTCGCATTTTTTCTGAATTCTTGGCCTCATTGACGAAATCAGTCTCTAGCTCGAGTCGCTCCGTAATGAAAGGGACTAGTTTATACAGTGGGAGGTCAAACCACTTCGAATATATCCACGCGACGGTCCTGTTTTGCATCAGTAAGCAGGCGGGAGTTCTGGATTTTTCGGACTTACTTGAAGGCCCATAGATCCCATGATATTTGCTTGGCAATCTCCCGTTTCTGTATTTTGATAGCGACTTCGCGACCATCCGCAAGTCTGGCCCAATGGACTTGAGCAACACTCGCACTCGCTCGAGCCTTGCGCTCCATCAACCCCATTCCCTCTTTTCCAGCAAAGCTGATGCCAAAGACCTCTTCGACACTTCTCCCGAAATCTTGTCTTATCACTGCTTCGATGTCACTCCAATCGTCTTGCGGTGCGTCGTCAAACATGCGACTAAACATCTTTTGGAATTCGGGGGGCAGCACGGCACTCTGCATTGCAATGGCCTGTCCGATCTTCAGATAAAGTCCGCCATTGGAACGGAGAAGGTTGAACAGCCGCTCGGCATTCCGATTATGCAAGTCCTGCACAGTCCCGCCAGTAATAGGCTGGGGTCGAAAATTCAGCTTGTAGTCGAAGGCTACGAGTAAGCCGGTTCCGAACGTATGTAGGGAGCGGCCAAAACCAGATGCGTATATCTGACGATCCCCGAGATAGATAGTACCTCCCAATACGCATGTCAAGAGCAAGCGCCGCACCCACCGCCGTCCCTGTCTATATTCCTTTGCACGCCGGGGGGCACCAAGCTCCTCTGGCGACGGCGGTCGCATGGCCTGGAAAGGACCACCTGATTGTAATCTTCGCAACGACCGTGCGAACACTCTGTGTCGGCAGCGCATGGTGGCGCGCGCTGAGTGGCCTTGCATGGCGTTGCGCAACATGCTGGGAGGGTCGGGGGCGATCAACAGTCGAGTACCATGAGGTTTGAGTGGAATACAGCTACGAGTGATTGAATGAGGACATTGAGAGGGGAAAGGTTGAAGGAAAAGATAAGTGCGAGATGCAATAATCCTCTTGCCCTATCTCCGGAGTCATTGATGACGTCCGAGATGAAAATTCCCGGGATAGTTTATCCCCGGAACGGCTCGGAGAATCGGGGGTCACACGATCGCCTTCCGCAAGTCGGTGCAATTTCTGTCCGATTTCCCGACTCAACCTGTGTGACGTAACCGACATATAAATCCGATATTGAAGAAATATTATACGAGCAACCGAGTGCCTAAGTTAGACGTAGTGCGTACTATAAGTACTACACTTAGGAAGCCGTCTCCAGGGTACAGTGAAGCTTTTCTTGTCCATTGTCTTCCCGTAGCTCGTATTCACATTGTTCAATGCTGACATTATTAGAACCCAGTTATACGTCGGATTCATGATGCTATCTCGGTTCTAACACCATTGCTATATAATACTTGTTCCCTGGTTTGAGATTCTGGACATACAGTGATCATATGCATATAATTATCAACGTTGTTTGGCGGCCCAGATACCTCGGAATATCGACTAGCTATAGGGTAGGCACAACAGAAAGAAGGTTGAGAAATGGAAGTTGTAGCACTTTATTGAACGGCGTAAGGTTAAGCATGGAAATCAAAAGAGCACCAACAAAACCATAAATTATCAAACACGAGTCGAAACGTGAAGCCCTTGATCAACAAGTGTATCAATGGGCTGACGAGTGTGAGACTATACCCCAGTTGTCGAAACATGAAGCATTATGCAGTGTGTTTCGTCATTCAGAAAACCATAATGAGGACGGGGCTGTAGGTGACCGAGCCAAGGCAGCTTTTACATATCGAGGAGCAAAGCATGGGCATCATCCTTTGCTCAGCTTTCTATTTTTTCTTCCCTTTGCTGAGCTGGCTTGGCCGCTGGGCCTGGGTCCGAGAGGAGCATCGGCCCGTTGCATATTAATTACGGCACAAGAGGAGGGTATGATGACTACATGGTCGGAAGCTATAGCCTCCAGGTCATGCATGTAGCCGGTCGAAATCTATTGTTAGCAGATGCATCGGTCTATATGGTGAATAAGTCAACATGCTAGACTTGCGACTTATAGTAGTGTTGTGACTGACGCAGATGTCGTCGTTGGCCTTGATATTAGTACCATCGTATCTGAGCCTTCAGACGCGCGTAACCACGTTGAGAAAACAATTGAGATCAAATTTCCCACGAAATGCGGAATACTACATGGTACTACCATAGAAAGTTTGCTCCTGAGACTAAGTTAGCCACGTCAGTGCACATTATCGACCTGGGTTGTTGCGATGGGAAGATTGAGTGTTGGACAAAACGTTGTCTCAGATATATAGCAAGGGCCCAGGCCACAGGGAAAGTCTCTCGTTGGAGCGAAGAACACAGGTTGTTTACTAGGTACATGTGTCACCCAACCAGAGCTGGTTGCAAAGTCGGTGGAGTTGTCTTTTTTAGCTTCATAGACTGCATACATACGGAGTAGAGATCGAGCCTAAACTGGCAGCCTAGTACAAGGATATCGAGCTAAGCACAGAAGAGGCGCGATAGAGGGTTCATACTGTATGACCTGCAACCGAAAATGACGACTGCCTTCCAACGTGGGATTGGTGAGCATGTTACAGCGGTGGGGACCCACATGTGCTAGCCTCCCATTTCCCTCATGCTGTGAAATGGTGGTGTGGTGGTAGGCTAGGGGGGTGTCAGAAAACGTCTGACGTGAAGATCTGATTTTGTATGGTGAATGTGGATTCCCGCGTCAGAGGTTTTTTGACACCCCGAGGGTAGGATACATAAGCAGCATGACATCCATGATTGAGAAATTAAACTTGTGGCTAAGATTGTCTTATTGGCAACCTTGGTAAGTTGGCTGTTGGCGTAAACTTTGAGGATGGAGTCTTTATTTACTCCCGGTAAGAGAATTGGTTGCGGATAAAGAATGTGCTAAAGATACAACAAGTACTCTGTAGGCCAGATCAATAAATGCATGGAATATACAAATTTCTGCGACGTCCTTTGTTAGACTGGCCTCGCGTGTATTCGGCGAGGTCAGACGGCTGGGGCTGGCCCCCTTGTTCCTGGACCAGCGCATCGACATTCCCACCAGACTACCTAGCTAATCTGAGATTAGCGCTCTCTGTTCCCCCAGTACTCTGCTAAGCCACAAGGAGCCAAGTTGGATAGACCAGAGCCAAGCACCTTGTCCGATAACACGCAAAGTCAATCCCCCTCCTCGTTGCTCAGTCTCAACCACGACATTCGTTCCCAACTCATTTCTCGACCGGAGCACGGTGTCGAAACGTATTGACGATAGCATCGATTGTCAAAGCCCACTGGGGCGTTCTCAGTATAATCAGGCGGCTTGGTGACCACTGTTAACTTCTTCAAGTCTACGACTTTACATCAGCAACAGGGACAACTCAGGTCTCGCGACTGCGCTGCATCTTGCTATATTCACCGATATAGCCCCAATTCGTACGAAGGATCACGGCAGAAACGCGAGAAAAAGAATAAGAATCAGGCCAATTTCTTGAAGAGACATATTCTGAAGAATTTAGGATTCGACAGCTCAACTTTACAGCCCAATACTGGCATTGTTGCTTCATTTCCCCGACAACTCTCACCCTCCCTTCGCCAATGTTATTCAGCAACGTTGCAGCAGAAGGAAATAGCGAAAGAGCTACACGTTGATATATTGCCTTTCCGTCTCCGCGTCTTCACGACGTCGGCCGCTTGCTCTGTCGTCCCCTTATCGGCCTTGAGTCGGGCGCTTAGCGCACAGTTGCCATGTTACGGCCTGGCACACCGTTGACGGTGCTGCTGTTCGCAGCTTTTGCTTTGCTCTTATTAGCTGTTATATCAACCCCAATCATTGAAGCCATTCCACTGAGCGACTTCGGCGGTGTAACATATGGCGTTTTTGGCTATTGCCAACAGGGCAAAGGATGTAGCGGTATCGGGGTTGGATACGACACTGGTCAGTCTACCGTGATGTTGAAACACGTTCCCTCTTTCGAGTTGTACTGATGCTTCTTTCAGCCAAATTAGTCGGGGATGATAGTCAAGCCTTTGACTTACCATCTGGCGTTCGGAATACGCTATCTGCCATTCTTATTGTGCATCCAGTTGCGGCACTTATTACCCTTGTCATGACTATCATGGCGGCTGTGTCTCACTTGCACGCTCCGTCGCACTCGACAAGATACCTGCTCATTTTATTTATCTTCCTCCTCATTGACTTCCTAGTTTGCTTGCTAGCCTTTTTGATCGATGTGCTTCTATTTGTACCACATCTAGCATGGGGATCTTACCTCGTTCTTGCTGCTACTATCCTAGTTGCCATGAGTGGGTTGGTAACTTGTGCGATGCGCCGCACTCTAGTCAGCAGGAAAGACAGGCAGCGACGTATCGCTCAGAACGCTGAAATGAGCGGCGAGAATTATTACAACAGAACTGCCCAAGATAAGACGACTGTGGAGCCTGAAGTCTCTCGACAACCGACTCTTCCCACCGTGAGTGGTGGCAATGGTGTCCATGACAATCTTCCGTCCTTTACAACCTTCGAACAGAAGAGTAGAAGCGACCAAGCTAGCGAAGAAGCCATCCCTCTTACCCGTCGGACCACATCGAATAGATCACCAGCACCCCCTAACGAGGTGGCAAGCGTGGGTGAGGTTGCGGGCTTTAGCAGGAACCCACAGAGGCAAGGTTCTCGCGATCAGTTTGGCAACCCAATCGACAATACTACCGACCCATATGCAACGCGGAGAGGGCCTTCTCCAAGCATGAGTAACCGTGGAACAGGGGCCGGAGGAGGCTACCGCGGTGGAAGAGGGGGTTATGGTCGTGGAGGATATGATAACTATGGAGCACCAGTCCGAGGTCCTGGAGGCTACGGGCCATCTGGAAGGGCTGGATATGGTCCCAGAGGAGGACGAGGAGTCTATGGACAACCCAACCGAGGAGGCTATGCTTCAAACGGGATGAGGGGAGGTCTAAATGCGCCCCCAGGATACAGCAATGGTCCTTACGATCGGAGGCCGTCACCTGCTCAAAACTTTGCTCACGATGTTCAGCCGTCAGAGCCATCTAATGGATATAGCTCGACGAACCCTTCGATGCCGAGTGTGAACACTTACACTGCTTATAGCCCAGAGTCCACATTGCCTCGAGCTGAGTCACCACCGCCTTTGCCAGGAACCGAGCCTGCCACTGTTGGGGGTCGTGCAGTAGAAATGGATGCAACCCCGGCTGTTCAGCGTCATGACGGAGGAACCCACGGACAGCTTCGGGACAGTGACGCGGATGTTGCAGGTATGGTTGGACTCCAGCAGGGGCAGATCCCACAGCGACATGATACGTACATGAGCGAGGGAAGTAAATATAGCACTGATGAGTATGTTTCCCGCTCATGATTTCTCCGCGATACTGACCAGATGGCCAGGCAGCATGTTCCACCCCGCTCAGGATGGACTCGGGGCGATGGCAGAAATTCACCCCGAGCCCCGTCACCTCTGGTAACTGGTCAACCAAGAGCTGAACTCGCCGAAAGAAGGACACCGCCTGTTGTCCAACAGCCTGTGGCCACCGGGAATAGCAACTATTATGAAGATGTTGATCCCCGTTTCGCCTCCGATGCACCACCCGCAAGTAACAACCTTCAACCGCCCCCTATTGAGCCTATATACGAGGATATTCATGCCAATAATGCGGGGACTCGAAGTCCTGCCGAGTCTGAGCATTCAACATTCACCTCCATATCCCAGCGTGGAATCAACCCGCGTTGGAACCCCAACCCCCCGCCGCTACCGTACCAACAAGGACCCCCTCATCGCCGACCAGCACATCAACAACAGCAGCGTCAAGACATGCTATTAGATACCCCCGACTTTCAGTTGCCTAGTTCACGGACTGGACGAGGCCCTGGAATGGTACCTGGAAGCGCATACCCACCTGGCGGTTTCTAGTGAATCTGCCTAGTGAGCTTCTATGATAGTATCATGGTCACCAGACTGGGTTATTTCTAATATATACCCGACCCTTCTCCTGTTGTTCGGGTGTTCATGCCTTGCAACTCTTCTTATTACAGCCGTATGCCTGGAGACACAATTGTCCCTTAGACTGTAACAAACTGTGTTGATTTACCGTTCTTCATCCTTTGTGTATTACATTCCTTGAAACGTACATTTTGTTTTATTTACTTCGATGTCATAGAGATCAGGCACAGTTTCTGTCCCAAGCCTGACGCTTCTTGCACCCCTATTATTGCTGTTTTGTCTTTAGCTATAGCGCAGGACGCTGTGATTCCTTACTTGGCAATTATTTCATGACAAGACACGTCTGATGTCAACGGAATCCACATCGTCCTGAAGAGAGGGCGTGTTGCTAGCACGGTTGTTGATTTGATTTGATTTGATTTGATTTGATTTGATTGATTGGTTGGTTGATTGATGGAAAGAAAGAAGAAAGGAAACACGCTGTGACAATGAGCCTCGGCAGGTAAAAGTGGTTCCTGAGGGTAAATCCATTGAGATGAATGAGAGGAGGGAACAAATATATAAGTATACATCTTCGTTTAGAGCAAGAATAATGAAGCATCAATCGAACAGTGTTCTATGCATAAGTCGTGGACTCTCAGCTGAAGTTGGATAATACTATTTGTTCGCATTCGAGAACTGCATGGCAAACCGTGACTTGGTAGTACCGCTTGCATACGCAATCGCTATCGACGGTATCTGGCCATCTAACTAGGTACCTTAGGTATTCACCGTCATACAAATTGAATCTATCAAGTCGCTTAGGTCCATTCATCGTCAAGGCCATTCAGAGTACCTTACACCCTAGGCTCGAGTACGTGACTCGAGCTGAAAGAGCAACTGGGCCAGAGCCTTTCCCCAAAGTTGGCTGGCAGACAGAACCAGACCCCAGTGTGTAATGGCAAACTACTACCTAAAGTACCAATCTACCTGCCACTCTATATTGAATGGTCGTCGTGCTTTTGTTAATTAGCCTCGCCTTTCATACAGCGCTTGCATCGCGGTAATGCATCCTGACACTGACAGTCACTGTTAGGCTTGGCAATCAATGACACATGGGGTCAGAGGATTCGAGTGCCTCTACAGCCACCACAAGCCCGTTCGTTACAAATTGAAGGAAGCATTTGATCTGCCTCTGCTTAGGTACCTATTCATGACACGTGAAGAACAAAACTATGAAATCCTGCACATTCTGCCGAGAAGAAGCATTTCCACCAAGCCTACAAAGCCGGGCAAATACCCAATCTTCATCCTAACTCATACATATATTCAACTTTTGGATCTTGTGGCCAAGTGTTTCGCCAGATTTCTTTGCATGTTCCTCCATTTACATCCAGTTTTGGTATATGGCACCTTCCTGCTCTTGCGCGTTGCGTAGCGTGGGCTGGAGTTAAGAAGGAAGGCGCATACCCTCTGTCTTCCCCGGAGTGCTTCTTGCCAACACCACAACCGACACACTTCTTTCTCTCTCTCTCTCTGCCCCCCCGTCTCTCTCTCTTCAATCCCGTCTTCCTACCCTCAACTTCGGTTTTATTTCTCCAGCCTGATTCTCTCCACAAGGTCGGTCACTTTTGTCAAAGTGATGGCAAAGCTGTGAAAGCCCACTCGTTCTTAAACTAGGTATCTTATACTGCACTACGCATATTGGCCACCTCTGCATTTCTACAGTCCTTATCACACTTTTGCAGAAGCATCATTCTGCTGGATATCCCCACGACCTCATCTGCATCCACACTCAGACAGATCTGGATCATCTAGCAAACCCAATCTAACAGGCACCTTCCTTGAATCTCAGAGATACTGATCGTCCTTCCCACCTCCGACGAACAAGATATACCAAGCTGAGCCAGTATGGAGGACCTGTCTTCCCCCATCAGCATCGCTTCGTCTACTCCAACTGCTCCAACTTCGGCTTCAAAGGTCACTTACACCACTGCTGGCACCCCGTACAATCCTAGCACTTCTCAGCCCCTGCAGCCGCCTGCCCGACGAGGTCGCTCTCTCAAGTGGCCTGCTGGTCTCCCTGCAGCTGGGTTATCTCTGCTTCCCAAATCTGTTCTTGCCACTCTGCCCCTTAAACCTGGATCACGGTCATCGACTCTTCAGCAGTTCAGCCCTCAGACGCCCTACGACAGAGCATCCAGCCCCTTGAACGATACAGACCACAGATGTATCAACATGTCCGCTCAAGTGCCCCGAATCGTGCCTTCTGCGACTCCGTCGCCGCTTACATCCCTTTTCTCCGAAGCTGGACAAGACATGCTTACCGACGTTGAAGCAAGTGAGGAAAGCGACGAAGACTGCGAACTTAGCATGGACCCATTGATGAATATGACAGTAAAGTCTCTTCACAATCTGGCGTCTTACCCAAACCCCAATCAGAAGCGAGCTCAGAAAGCCCTTCTTCGGGGGCTCAAACCAGCCCTGGGCCTGAAGACGACAACCCGTGTTGACGAGCCTTTGGCCTCCATGAATCATTCCTTTGGACTCCAAGATACGTCCAACAACAACAACAACGCCCTGCCAAGTGTGTTACAGCCGCCGCAGTTAGAGAACCCTACCCTTGGAAGATCTTTCGATGACGTATTCTGGAATTTCCAGGCCAATAAGTCGCCTGGCATTCCTCTTGGCTCATCCCGGAGCTTCAATCGTGCAGTCGGCAGCAATACCGCGCGTGCTCCTGGCATCGTGGCTCCTGGCACTGGTGCTCCACGGCCTTTAACTGCCGGCCCCCCTGGTCAACGCCAATATCGACCATCGACCTTCGAGTCAACTTTCAAAGCACTCCACACAAACGTCCCAAGCCAAGATGCCAAGCAAGATGAAGATGAGGACGTTCTTATCATTACTCGACAGACTCTACGACAAGCAGGCATCAGTAACAGCAGCCTAGCACAGAATATACCGTCGTTTGAAGCAACTGCTTCACAGGCTTCACAAATCGTAGAGGGGTTGGAGGGATTGTCTGCCACTTGCAAAATCACCCGACCGACTGCACCCACAACCGCCACGACGCGAAGCTTCCAGTATTCTGCGGGGAGAGCGCCATCCTGGGGCTTAGACACTGCTACAACATCAGCATGCTGGATATCATCGCCCGAGCTCAGCCAGTCTCGATACACATCGGGACCCAGATTCAGAGCACCAAAGGAACTTCAAGCCTACAACAATAAGATCAATCACGCCTGGTACTACGGAGCCGATTTCCTAGTAGCTACACCAAGCGAAATTGCTTTACAGGTTCAGCCTCCCAAGGGGGAGGGGCAGTTTGGTGCAATTGGGGATGGCCGTCCATCAAAGAAAGGTGAATTCCATCGCCGCATGGAAATTGAAGACGCCAATCGCATTTCAGTGGCTGACCATGCTCGCCCACTGTTCAATATGGCACATGCAAATGTGCAACAGTTCATTGAAAGCGAGTGGAACAAGAGCCAGGGACGTGCTACGGTACTACAGGCAACCAAGTAGAGGCTGTTAGTCAGGAAGGAGGTGATTGGCGATGAGTATGAAGTATTTCTCATACGATGCCCCATACACGACAGCATGGAATAGTTTATGAGGAAAAGTATGTGGATGATGACGCCTTGCGTGACTGTTGCAGGGAAGGAAGGTTGGATGCTTTCTGGGATGGGCTCTGCCGGAGGCCAGTCACCATGTGAGCGGCGATGTTATACTTACGCGAGAACAACGGCCAAGCAAATGTATTTCGGCCGATCCACGACGTTGGCATTATGGAAAGAACGGGTAACTTAGTAGTCCATAGCCGGCATTCAAAAATAGAATATGATGAACAATTATCATACTTGGAACGGGAACGTTGACCCTCTTGTGACTGGTGGGCAGCTGGCTAAGTGCAACATGACCCATACTTATGCGTCTACTTATTATCCCAACTTCTTCTTTCCAAAGGATTACGAGAGTTAGGAACAGAAAGAAGTATGTTGATATACACGGGCGTAGCAACCAGAAACCCGGATCTTACTATATGTTGTGAGACGGGCATCATTGAAAACAAGCTCGCAATCAGGAAAAATCGATAGTCTAACTCGTGATGGTATATCCCGTACCATGGTATCATTGATGCGCTCTCGACCTGTCATGGGATGTTGAATGCCTTACCTATACTTGGCGCATGGCCGTGATGGCACATGCCAGAAAGTGACAGTGACCAACAATTGTTCTTGGGTACATTGCCTTTTCAAGCTAGCACCAACTTTAGGTACTTAGTTTTTGAAGAGAAGATGAAGACAATTGAAGGAGAGTGCGAGTGGGTCTCATGACGTTGGTAAGGGGCCTTGTTTTTTGTTTTGTTTTGGGAATCTGATGGAGGTACGGAGTATACTGCATAATTTCCTTTCCGTACAGATAACAAGATCTAGAGTTGGGAAAAGTTGAAGTTGCAATTATGGAGACGTGTTCTATTATGTCATTTCGAAATAGACTGTATTTCGGAGACTCTGACTCGGTATTTGGTGCCAGATAATGTCTGCTCCATCCCTCCTTCCAGTAGGTTGATAGGTACCCTACCTTAGGTAGCTACCTACCTTAGGTACCTTAAGGTTGGTGTTTCTTCGGCCCACTTCTTTTTACTTCTGGCCTATTTTCCCTTCTTTCCTCTACCAAGTTCAATGGAAGTCTCTTGATTGCATCCTCTTCCCTTCTTTCTGGGTGCCGGTCCTGAACTATAACCATCGCTTGCTACCTACTTTCTGGCTCTTCACTACCACGAGAATCCGTCTTTCTGTGCGCGTTAACGCAAGACCCAACAAGAGAGGATACAAGTGCAAAGCGGGAATCACACGAGAAACCTAGATTTTACCCACTCTACCACTCCAACGAGAAAAGGCCACAATATCCGTACCAATCGATCGTTCAGCAGGCCAACCGGAGCACAAAACTGAGAACAAACATTTTCGCGACAAAGCCAAACAAACGAGATACAATACAACGATGGTCTACGTACGGCAAAAGGAGCTCCCCGCGCTCCGTGAGTACAAATACTCTGGTGTCGACCATTCGCTGCTTTCCAAATATGTTCTAAAGCCCTTCTACACGAAATTCGTCATCAAGTGCTTCCCTATGAGCATGGCACCGAATTTGATCACTCTGACGGGCTTTTCATTCGTCGTTGCAAACTTCTTGACGCTGTTGTGGTATACTCCCACTCTTGACCAAGATTGCCCCTCATGGGTGTATTATTCTTGGGCACTGGGCTTGTTCCTATATCAAACTTTCGATGCTGTGGACGGAACTCAAGCGTGAGCTTATTACAGCCGTGTTTACCATATATTGAATATGTTGCTGACTAAATCGCCAGCCGCCGAACTCGGCAATCCGGACCTCTGGGCGAACTCTTCGATCATGGGGTAGATGCTTGCAATACCTCGCTTGAGGTTCTTCTTTTTGCTGCTTCTCAAAACATGGGACAGAGCTGGCAGACTGTGGCAGTCTTGTTCGCATGTGAGTCAACACTGGCGGTTCTGTTGGGATACGTGATGCTAACTTGATAGCCCTCTTGACCTTTTATGTTCAGACATGGGAGACTTATCACACCAAGACTCTCACTCTTGGTATCGTTAACGGACCCGTCGAGGGCGTTCTTGCGATCGTCCTGGTCTTCGTTTTCACCGGCTACGTTGGGGGTGCCCATTTCTGGCAGCAGAGCATGTTCCATACCATCGGTGTGCCTTCCACCATTGGCATCCCATCTTTCATCTACAATCTCACCTTTACCGAGTGGTATCTTATCCAGGGCAGTATTGTTCTGGTCTTCAACACTGTCGAGTCTTCACTCAACGTCATCCGCGCTCGACGTGCCCGTGGTGACCGTTCTCGAGGTGCGCTCCTTGGCCTTGTGCCTTTCTTCAGCATCTGGTCTATGGTGGTTGCCTACCTTTATCTTCAACCCAAGATCCGCGAATGCCATCTCATCCCGTTTGCCCTCTTCGCCGGCCTTGTCAATGCCTACAGCGTCGGGCAGATGATCACTGCTCACCTTGTTCACCTGCGTTTCCCTTACTGGAACGTGCTGGGCCTGCCTCTTGCCTTTGGTGTCATCGATTCATTGGGCCCCATCTTCCAACGTAACTTAGGGTTTGGCTGGCCCAGCGCTCTTGGCGATAATGTCTACCAAGTGGCTTTCATGTTCATGATGCTCGGAACAGCCGTCGGCGTCTACGGAAGTTTTGTGGTTGACGTTATCGTTACCATCTGCGATTACCTCGACATCTGGTGTCTCACCATTAAGCATCCACATGTTGAAAACGAAGGTGCTCAGACCAATGGTACAAAGAAGGACTAAATGACTGATATAGACCCACGTCGATGGGTTTATGGCGGTACAGGGGCTCGATCCCCTGAATAGAAGAGTCACATGACAAGACAAACAATTGGGCTCAAAAAATAGAGATGTCGGTAGTTCCAGGTTCGAGCGGAGTAGTGGAAACGCTTCATGCAGGATTGGGAATGAGTCAAGGTATCTAAAGAGGGTTTAAAAGAGGGGTATCGCGATTGTTACATATATCAGGGTCGGGCATGTCTTTGATTATTACGTGTTTCGTGTAGAAGTTTTGTATGATTTGTATGAGGAACGGACTTGATTCTTTCTTTTTGGAGTTCTGCAGCGTGTTTTTGTATAATGTTACTGTAGCTTATAGATGCTATTTCTATGTCTGCTGTCAAATTTAACAGTAGATTAATCTTCTGCGGACCTGTATGTGTGTATGACCATGTAGAGGCAACACCACCATGGTCTAGGCTTTCAAGATCATGCCGGTTGAAGGACTAAGAAACCTTTAAGAGAAAATATTTAATCATTTTTGCACCTAAATATACTTGACTTTCCAAGATCCTATAGCATGGTCGTGCATATGGCAGACATTGGCTGCACGAATTTCAAGACCTGTCCAAAATTTCTTGGGAGACATACGTAAAAACCTTTGAATACAAAACGCCACGCCAAAAAGCCCCGACGGGCGGGGTATCATCTTCCACCTAGTTAGTCTCTTAG
>JABSTL010001244.1:0-33954 GCA_013759095.1 Fusarium sp. NRRL 29148 | reverse complement strand
CTCCTCCTCTCTTTTTCTCTCGCTCCTTCGAACCTCTTCTTTCCTCTCCTCGTGGGTAATATTCTCGTCCAGTTTTTCTCTTCACGCCACTCGTTTTTCGTCAGGCTATACTCTGCCAGACTTTGTCTAGTTCTAGGAATATTTTTTTTTACAGTGCCGTGATATATCTCAGTCGTTCGCCGAGAAAGTCCCAAGGATTTCAAGAACCAACACCGTCCAACAAAATCACAGGATCCTTTCCCCTTACAAATTAGGTACGTATGTACGAACGTTCATCGCTCGGTCGACTGGCTCGATTCATTGTGAGATGCTTGCCGAGACGCGCATTTACTTGGCTTGTGCTCCTTGATTGGTTTCGACCGTTCCGTCCCGTCTTTCTTGCCGCCTTGTTTTCTTTCTTACTTTCTTTCTTCCTTCACCTGCCTCAAAATACTCTTTTGTACGCTCTTCCTTCTCCATTCCCTTTGCGATTTGGTCATTTCTTGCCTACCTACGGTTTGACTTGACGCATCTCCTCTTCCCCTCCTCCTCGCATTCCTTCCAGGTTGGTTGCCATTGAATATCTTTTTTCCTGCCAAAAAGGGGCCTTGCTATCGAGTGCCGACATCTACACGACATTGTATGGCAGTTGCTCGCTTTGACACCATTCATCATCAGCATTACTTCTTTCGAGAGAGCTGTACTTTGGATCGACATTCATAGGAAGCGCCGTCACTGATCAGCCCGCAGTCTTCTTCACGCACCCGTGTATAGTCAACGTTATCTAATTGTTTGTTTAATTCAGATCATAATGCATTCCGTTAAGGTCCTATCGGCCATTGCGGCCCTCGGTGTCTCTGCCGTTTCTGGTGGGTAAAATCAGATGCACCATCTCGGATATCCTACTGACAACAATCTTGTCTAGCTGCCACTTGTACCAAGGACATCAAGATCACCGAACCTACACAAGTCATCAGCTGCGATGTTGTTGACGCCGATGTCATCGTCGACAAGTCTGTTTCTGGTGCTGTTGTCATCAACGGCCCCAAGCAGATCAAGGGTAACTTCCAGGCCAAGAACGCTGGAGACCTTATCTCTCTCTCCAGTACTACTATCAATTCCATCACTGGAACGTTCGAGCTCAACAATCTCGAGGCTCTCAACAACCTCGATTTCTCTTCGCTCGAGAGCCTGGGCGAGCTTAGCTTCATCAAGCTTCCCCGACTCGGCGAGCTCAACTTCGGTACAGAAGGCGTTACCAAGATCAAGAGCATTCGAATCACCGATACTTTCATCAGTGATCTTAGCGGTCTCAGTGTCGCCAGTGTCGAGAGTTTCCAGATTGACAATAACCGAAAGATGAATGCTTTCAACTCCGATCTCGTTAATGTTACCACGCAGCTCCTGATCTTCGACAATGGCAACGACGTCATGGAAATTACCATGAATAAGCTGGAAACTGCTGCCGAGATCCAAATTTCTAGCGCCAAGTCCTTTAAGGTTCCTGCTCTCCAAGAGGTGACCAAGAGCTTGAAGCTGAGCGCCAATCCCGAGCTCCAGTCTTTCTCCGCCCCCAACCTGACCACGATCACCGAGACACTGTCTCTCGTCGACATGAACAAGCTCACCAACGTTTCCTTCCCCGCCCTGGAGGAGATTGGCGGTGGTTTCACCATCCAGAACAACACCAAGCTTGAGGCTATTGACGATTTCCCCAAGCTCGAGAAGGTCACCGGTGGTGTTGCCCTCCGAGGAAGCTTCGAGAAGTGAGTAAATCCCGTCTAGTATCAAGCATTTCCAAGTCTAATGAGTGATCCCAGGGTGGAACTTCCCAAGCTTGACCAAGTTAGTGGCAGTGTCGTTGTTTCCTCGACCACCGACATCAAAGAGTTCTGTGATTACTTCGACAACCTCAAGAAGGACAAGAAGATCGATGGTGAGGAGAAGTGCACGTCTAACAACAAGGAGGCCAACGAGGGCAAGGACGGTGGTGAGGAGAGCGACGGCTCTTCCGAGAGCAACAACAGTGACAAGGAGGATGCTGCTGGCATTGTCAGCGTCAACATGGCTGTTCTTGCTCTTGCAGGTGTTGCTGCCGTTGCCCAGCTCTTCTAAGCACGGAGATGAAGATTGCTGGATTTTCTCTTAAAGGCGTCATTATCGCCGTCATCATGTTTCCTGACTTTTCTCTACGACATATTGTGCTTGGTCATCATGGGGCACAAAATGCTTTTCATGGGGGTGGGGTAACTGCGTGTAAAGGATAACCTGTTAGAGCTTAATAATCGATTGTATTTGGACTTTATTCTTGAGATCATGTTCGCCGAGTCCTGAAAATTGACATTTCTCTTAACTCATCATATAGAGGTGTTTGGTCCGTGATAAGCGCCTCTTCTTTATTCTGAGCATCATGAATCTTTTCGGTCTGCAACTAATATCAAGCATTGCCGAGTTACAGGTCTATAACGAATATAAACCCTTCTCTATCCACCTGGGAGCCAACTACTCTTTACATTTGGGGTTTACCCTGGTTAAATTATGAGTGAAATGTGCTTTCCATCTATGTATCGTCTAACTTGGTCCCTCCTAATGAACATGACACTCAAGACAACACCAACGCCTGAGAAGGGGTGGGCTATACGAGTATATTTACTGGAATCTTGTTTCATGCTGAATACCAACTCTGGTAGGGTAAAGTCGCTTCCTTCAAATCTGTGGCGGGTATGTCTCCATATTGATAATACTTCAGTATAAGGCTTGTTTCTGCCCCTTAATCTTTGTTTCTGTCACATTGTCTAGCCTTGACCTGTCGTAAGAAGCACGCACTCTTTTTAGTAATACTTCCCCTGCTCAAACTTTTCTGTGTCGAAGAATTCGGGGACTATTGTATTACCATTGAATACACGACCATCTAGTTCATTGACTGCCTGCATTGGTTGTCAGCTGTTTGCTGTTGTGAAAGAGGAAACAGGATATTTACCCGAAGGGCTGAAACTTGATTTGTGAACTTGATAAACACTCTGCGGCTTTCCTGGTCAATGTATAGTCTCTCCACGCGCCCATACTGTATCTTTGTTAATTATACCATACCTGAAGAAGAACATAACTTTCACAAACCTTTTCTCCACACTCTTCTCCAATCTCTTGTCCCAAACCTCCTGCAATCTCCTCCTCGAGATTCGGCATGTTCTCAAGCATATTGCGCAGTATTATGACATCACTCATAGTACCAAACTTGCCTGTGTTTTCCTCTTTGCGCTTCCCACCAACGATCTTACCCTTACCACCTGGCTCGGCCCATCCTCCGCCATCTGCGTCGGCTTTCTTCCGCCGCTTCTCGACTTGAACACGCAAAGGGTTGACTATTCCTGACTCATCAGCACCAAGGCCACTGCCCTTTGTCCATCCGTATTTGCTCATCAATCGATGGGCAAAACCAGACTGGCCTGGACGGCTTGACCGAGCCTGAGCATCGTCACCA
The DNA here is from genome assembly GCA_013759095.1 of Fusarium sp. NRRL 29148. NCBI lineage: Eukaryota > Fungi > Ascomycota > Sordariomycetes > Hypocreales > Nectriaceae > Fusarium > Fusarium sp. NRRL 29148. The sequence goes on along the minus strand of JABSTL010001244.1, from coordinate 30,494 downwards.
GGTCGTTCCGGAGGACTGGACCCAAGAGCTGGAGGCGGAGAATACACATCGTCTTCGACATTATCCCCTGTTGCGTCTTCGTTGTCATGTGGCTTGGAATATCTTACTGGAGCGCGTGATATGGTCGCGGAATTGGAAGGCTGAGAGGGTGATGCTTGTGCAGCAGGTGGAGGAGCGTCCCCTTGAGATATAGCTACACGGCGAGCAAATGCATAGTCCACACTAACATCGCATGGAGTTGGTCCTGGGGGTGATTGAGGCGGTGGTGGTACGAAAGCATACGACGAAGGTGGAGCGAACTGATCTGATACAGGTAAGAATTTAACTAAGAGGCTGTTCGTAGTGAACTCACTTGAAGGAACATGCCGGCTTTGTTCGTCCTCGTCTGAGAGGTCGCTTTCGTCGCGTTTGCGCCGGTGCCTATAAAGCAAGGCTTTCCAATCTCTGACCTCTTGGACTTTCTCATCACTATGCAGGTACTCTTCAACATTAGTTGGCCGTGTAGGGTCATAAATATCGTCCCAGTTCGTCTCAAATTCCTCTTGTTGTCTCTTTTTTTTCTTCTTGCGACCGCCACGCTGACGCTTTTCACCCATACCATACATCCACTCATCTTCCTCGGTTGCGGCCCAGTCTGCAAGCGTAGTCTTCGGTTGCACAGGAGCGGGAGGAACAGAATTCACAGCCTGCTTAGATACAGCCGGCTTGGGGAATGCCGGCTTTGGCTTGGCTTGCTTTACTTGTGGACGACGTATAGGTTGAAAGCGAAGGGCGGGATCGATGGGCTTCTTGACGGCAATTTCTGCAGACGTGTCTTCTGTTTGGCTGTACAGAACAGGGGCTGAAGATATTGTCGCTGAGGTTGAAGGCGTATCATTGGGATCCAGCAGGTTCTCGTAGAGAGATAGCCCTCCTTGAGGTGGCGGCGGCGGAGCTGCCATTGTTGTTATTCAGGACTATTGTATGATGTATGGAGCTATGAAAGCTTAATGAGCTGAGTCTTAATATTTCCTGGTCCAAGGGATGGTTGCGTAAGTTGAGTCTCGAGCTTTATGCCGAAGTTATCTTGATTTATATAACTGTATGAGTCTGGATTCGTTCCACAGTTGATGTGAGAGCAAATGCGCCGGGTAATTAGCGGTTGTCGCCCACATTATAGGTACAGGATGTGTCTACTACTGGTAGGTAACGGGTAACATAACCTAGAGGCGAGCATCCATGGAAGCTCGAATGGACTCCACCCAATCGGTAGGTACTTAGGTACTCCGTACCTTCCTAGGCACCCAAGGCACCTCACCTGCCCTGCTCTGCATGTACCCCTCCAAGAACTTGGACCCCGCCAAAACTTTGGAGAAGGAAGCTTCCCAGTCCATTCACCTCTCATCACCTCGTGGTAACTGGCATGAGCTTTTGTTTATGCCTACCTTATCCACCTGCCTACCTGCTTGAGTATTTCTCTTGACTTAGGCTAACCATACCTCAACATTTTTTCAATTCCATATATTTTCAAAGCCTTTTGGCGCCGGCTCGTGCAGGTTAAAGGAACGTCGTGATCTTGCCGGCAGTTTGTTTTCTAGCGCCTACTCCAGGGCCTCGAGAACTTTACCACCGCCTCCCCCCCACCGTATCGACCTCTCTCTCCTTCCACCTTGCGATCGCCGAAACGATTTTTAGAGCATAACAATACATCCGCGCCATGGCTGATCTTGCGAGCCGAATTACAAGGCCTGATGAGGCTGCCGCGGACCCTCCAGCCGGAAGTGCTCCCGCCTCTACTGGCGAACTTGGCCAAGCCGACGGCAACATCGAGGACCTCGGGGGCTCTGGTCTCCATGAGCCTGAATGGGATGTCGAGGTCTCCCTTAGCGAGCTACAGAACAATGAAGCTACCCCCTTCCACTCTGCCACCACCTGGCAGGATCTCGGCCTGTAGGTGGTGATCATCTCATTCTGGGAGAAACATAACTGACATTTCTATATCAGCCGTGAGGATATTCTGAAGGGTCTCCTCAGCCTTAACTTCCTGAAGCCTTCCAAGGTACAAGGTAGATCTCTTCCTCTGATGCTTAGCGATCCGCCGCGAAACATGTTGGCGCAGTCTCAATCTGGCACTGGCAAAACCGCTGCCTTTGTGACCGCGATATTGTCGCGAGTTGACTTCGGCAAACCTGACCAGCCCCAAGCTCTTGCTCTTGCACCTAGCCGAGAACTGGCGCGGCAAATTGAAGGAGTTATCAACGCCATAGGCCGCTTTATCGAGAATAAGAAGGTTGCTGCTGCGATCCCTGGCGCACTCCCTCGTGGAGAACCCGTCAGAGCTAGTGTCATTGTCGGTACTCCAGGTACAGTGATGGATATCATTCGACGCAGACAGTTAGATGTCTCTCAGCTCCGTGTCCTTGTCCTTGATGAGGCCGACAACATGCTGGATCAGCAAGGACTCGGGGACCAGTGCCTTCGGGTCAAGAAGTAAGTCCCCACCAAGTTGGAGTTTACCGACGAAACGCTGAAACTTGATAGCATGCTCCCCAAGGACATTCAGGTCCTTCTTTTTTCGGCCACCTTCCCCGAGAATGTCATGAAATATGCCAGCAAGTTCGCGCCTAACGCCCATAGTCTTAAGTTGCAGCGTAGTGAGCTCACAGTCAAGGGCATTTCTCAAATGTTCATCGACTGCCCAGATGACAACACCAAGTACGATATTCTCTGTAAACTCTATGGTTTGATGACCATCGGCCAGTCAGTCATCTTCGTCAAGGTAAGTAGTACTGGGTGTCGTTGGATCTCTAGTCTAACTCTCCACAGACACGAGAAAGCGCCAACGAGATTCAGAGGCGGATGGTAGCGGATGGTCACAAGGTCTCTGCACTCCATGCTGCTTTTGATGGATTCGAGCGAGATGATCTTTTGTCCAAATTCCGCCAGGGCGAGAACAAGGTTCTCATTACCACCAACGTTTTGGCTCGTGGTATCGATGTTTCCAGTGTGTCCATGGTTATCAACTATGACATTCCCATGAAGGGAAGAGGCGACACTGAGCCAGATGCCGAGACTTATCTGCACCGTATCGGCCGAACCGGTCGATTTGGCCGTGTCGGGGTCAGCATCAGCTTCGTTTATGATAAGAAAAGTTTCGATGCCTTGAGCAAGATTGCCGAGCAGTATGGTATTGACTTGGTCAAGCTCGATACCGAGGATTGGGATGAGGCGGAGGAACGAGTGAAGGAAGTCATCAAGAAGAACAGAGCTCAAGCTTCGTATGCTCCCAGTGCGACTGAGCCTAAGGCTACCGAGGGTGCCTAGAACTTGCCTGCGTACAGAGTTCATCCTGGACTCGAAAATGGTTTCGGGAATAACGGACCACGCTTTAACGGTATGGCCTATGGCGGCATGAGCCAGAATGGGATGGTCTACGACTGTATGAGGTTTTGAGGCTATAGTAGCCACAGTACATTGATTTGATTCAGCGGGAAGTGCTATGGAGCGGCCTATCGCTGTCGCCAGTCAGCATGTTTCTGACTTTTCGAAATGCGACAGAGTTAAAATGGGCTGTGGGATATTGAGGATGCAATTAGGTGGAAAAGCTAACTACCCTATGTCTGTCTTTTGCGAGATGGAGATACCAATAAAAGAAGAAGGCTGTCATCAAATTACTGTCCAATGGGCGTTCCTTGCACAGTCCTTGTTTCTCATGAATTATATGTTAATACTAAGTAATTAAAAGCTAAGATAGTGAGGTTCTGCCGTGAAAGGGACCCAGTCTCGTTCACATGTTAGCTGTCTATATTTCTCCCCAACTTTCACTTACTATTAAATCTTGGCGGCCTAGCAGCCAAGAGTTTTCACGATCCAGCCTCTCCATTTACGCCAGCCTTACTCACCGCTCTCCTTACTCCCCACAACGCCGATGACACTACCGCCAGGAACGGATCTTGTTTGTGTTATAAAGCAAAACTGGCTGGCTGGCTACCTGTGATGGAAGTTGTGGAGGCTGTAAGCGAAATCAGAGGTGCAGTGTTGATTGATCAATACGGACGGGACGCAAGAACAAGAGTTCCGTGTTGCGAAGTGGACCTCTCTATCAAGAATGTGGACAAATTGATAATGTTGTTGTCTCTACACCTCAAGTCCAGCTCACGCGACGTCCACAACGTCGACGGCAACGTTGCTCAACGATCACAACGGTATAATGGCGGAGGGGGTGGATGTCATGATGCTATCAGGCTCGAGCAGCCTGAAGCTGAGGAGCCAGTCAGAAAAAGGTGTGAGATGAGTTGGGCGCCATTTCATTGAGAAATATGTGTTGTAACCAGGTCGCTTCTGGAAATGCTGAGTATCGACAATGATTGACATGAATTGTCCCCACCGAGGGGAAATGGCCTACATCTGAGGCCCGAGGGCTTCCGATATCGAGATGCATAATGGGTCTGCCAGAAGAAGCTTCAGAAGCGAGCCACGTTGCACATCTGAAGCAACTAAACCGCTCAGTTGCAGCCATCCACCATCGATCGACCTGCCGAGTCATCCAAGGTTTTGCGATGTTGTCCTCCTTCCGAGACGTCCTGGAGAGGAGGCCCGTACCGGGATCCGCCTGCTAGGAGCGGCGTGGGGATGGCGGGTCCGGATAACCTTCGGTATTGAAGCCGGTCCAGACGTATTTGCAGCTGGCTGTGGACGACAACGGGCTCTGAAGGCTCTGATATCCGCCATGCTACCAGGCAAGTTTAGTTATTATCTGATTGCTATCTTACCTGCCTGGCACGCATCGCATCATGATTGTCTGTCACCCGTGCCGCTTAGCTCAAGGTTGCTTGATTGTCATGCTGGCAGCGGCCCGTCCATGCAGGTCCGTACTGATTCTGCTATCCGAGACTTGGTGCAGCACCTTATGATTGGGCCGCGATAGGCCTCATCGACACTTGGCCAGGTAGGTAGGTCAAATCAATGCATCATTGCTCTGTTCAACCTCGTCGAGTCCTCTGATGGCCCGCCCCGTTAGGCTCGCCTTAGGTACTGTACCGAAACATATAGTACCTACCTACGTACGTCCATGGAACCCAACCTACCCAACCGCCCCAGCGACGTGGCGCCAGCCAGCGCTGGCTCTGCATGGGCCAATTGCGCATGGGCACGATGCAGCACTCGCTGTAATCCTTGGGATTTGGGTGCCTGTGGCCCATCGCAAGCAGGGGACTGGGCAATCAGACTGGGTTTTGTCAGGCCTGCATGCTTTTTTCTCCAACAGTCCTGCCTTGAGGGAAACGGACCCATCCGTCGTTCGCCTCAAGAGTACCTCTCGTGAATGACCTCTCCGGACCTCCCACCCGTTCGCCCGTTATGATCCGAGGCTTGCCTTTCGCAAATCAAAGTTACTGAGCTCACAACCCTTCTGTTTTCTGGTGCCGTCCAATAGACGTTATCTGCCATACTTATTTTCTTTTTGTTGCTGAGCTGTCGCGCCCTGCAGTGCGCCGCATGATATCCGCCCGACCCATACTTCCTAGGTAGGTAGGTAGGTAGGAAGGAGGCCTAACAACTTCAGGCCCTCGAGAAATCTAATACTTGGTGGCATTACTGCAGCTACCCGATCGCCTGACTGGCGTACTGCAAGAAGCAAGATAATAGAGTTGCTCCCCGCATTTTTGCCATTGAGATCTTTTCGTAATGTCAGGTGCGGACAAGGTAGAGAAAGTATGAGTTACGGCTACGGCTACGACTATTATCCTGGTAGTAGGACACAAATTGATTGGGGGCATGTACAGTTCTCCGATTTCTCAAATGTCCAATACTCCAGACCCGAATTTTCAGATGCGGAGGATGATCCTGGAAAGGATGAATATGAAAGTGAGTTGGGCTTATTGCCATTCGTTTTCTTTCCTTGACCCTTCTGTACTAAATCACCTACAGGCGGATACACTCAACAACCACTAATGAGAGTGCCTACAGCACCTACACCATCACAGCCACTTCCAAAGAAAGACAGGAAGAAGTTGAAAAAGCAAAAAGAGAAGGCCGCTGCAGCTGCAGCTGCAGAAGCTGCCTTTGTGCCACCTCCAGCACCAGACCCTCCAGCAGCTCCAGCTCCAGCGCCAGCAGATGATGAATCCCCAGCAGCCGCAACATCCAGCAAGAAGAAGAGCAAGAAGAGCAAGAAGAAGGAAAGGGAGTCAAAATCTCTTCCAGTTCCTCCTCCTGTGCCAGCTCCCCCACCTCCAACTGCCGAGGAGAGCAAGGAGGCGGGGAAGGTAGAGGAGGAAGCAAAGGAGGAGACTGAAGCACCTGAATTGACTGGAACACAGGACACGGCCAATAACGAAGACTCACCAACTGCGGAAGAAGAAGTTGTCGAGACAGAGACAACATCAGAAGACATGCCGTCAAAGAAGGAGGAGGAGAAGGAGGAGTTACCCAAGGAACAAACATCACCTGAGGAGGCATCCCCCGAGGAGGTTCCCCCTTCCACTGAAACCTCAGCTGCTGAGGCTGAAGAGGCACCCGTCCAAGAAGAAGCCCCAGCTCAAGAAGGCGCACTCAAAGAAGGAGAGGCGCCCCAACCAGAAGGCCCCGCAGACGATACACCAAATGATGAACCGGCAAGCGAAGAAGGCATTTCGGGTGAGAAGTCCGCAGTCGATATCCCCGAGTCAAAAGACCTTTCGATTGAGACACCAAAGGATGATGCTCCAACAGCAGGCGAAGTATTAATCAAAGAAGATGCACCTGCGCCAGAGGAAGCTCCCGAAGAGCCCGCACTAGCGGAGAAGGCTACAGAAGACTCGCCTGTAACGGATCCCTCCAAGGAAGAGTTTCCGGTGACTGAGGAAACGCCCCCCACAGAGGGAGTAACTGGAACAGAGGAGGCCCCTCCCGGTGAAGAGTCTCCAGCTAAGGACCAAACTTCAGTTGAGCCAGAAACATCCGGGGCGTCAGAGAAGGATGGCGACGGTGATGACAAGCCTACAGCTGCTGCCGAAACAAAGCCTCTGAACAAGAATCAGAAGAAGAAGAAGAAGAAGGAGAAAGAAAAGAAGGAGAGAGGAGAGAAGAAGAAGGCAGCTGCGAAAGACGAAAAATCTCATCACCACAAGTCCAAGCACTCACATTCATCGAAAGACGCGAACAATTTCAAAGACGATACGCCTGACTCACCAAAAGCCATAGCGGATGAAGAAGAAGGGAAGGGAAATAGGACAGTTGATCCGGCCGGGAAGAACAAGGACGCTGAACTTGGAGTTGATTCCAAAATTGCTGATGAAACCCCTTCCTCCCTAGAAGAGGTGGCAATGGTTCAAGGAGCGAAGTCTGGAGAGGAGCCTGAGCCTTCTGAGGATGCGAAGACTGCAGGAGAGGTTGCACCAGCAGAAGAAGTGAAGCCTAAAGGTGAAGCTTCTGCGGAGGATTCGAACCCTACAGAAGAAACACAAGTCAGTGAGCCAGCGCCAATAGAAGAAGCCTCGACAGCAGAAGCGAAGTCTGCAGAAGAGGCTTCCCCCGAAGAGGAAGTAAAGCCTCCAGATGAAGCTTCGGTGGAAGATCCGCAACCGACAGAAGAAACCTCAACAGAAGAAGTCAAGTCTGCAGAAGAAGCTTCCTCAACAGAGGAAGGAAAGCCTACCGATGATACCCCAGTGGAAGATCCAAAAACGACAGAAGAAACCTCTACAGAAGAAGTCAAGTCTGTAGAAGAAGCTTCCTCAACAGAGGAAGGAAAGTCTGCCGATGAAACCCCAGTGGAAGACCCACAATCAACAGAGGAAATCTCAACAGAAGAAGCCAAGCCTGCGGAACAAGCTTATGTGGAAGATGTAAAGCCTAAAGAGGAAACTTCAACAGAAGAGGTGAAGGCTGCAGAGGAAGAAGCAAACCCTGTAGTCGAAGGTTTAGCCAAAGAACCAAAGCTCACGGAAGAGATCCAAGTAGAAGAGGCGAATCCCGAGCAGAACTCAAAGCACACCGATGAGAGCCCGACAGGAGAAAAAGTTGCGGAATCCGAAATAGAGCCTGGACCTGCAGGAGACACACCCTCCTCTTCCGAAGATCTGGCACCTGCTAAAGAACCGACAACTGAAGGAGACTCAAAGCCTGAAGCAAAGTCAACTAGCGAAATTCCAGCAGAAGACCAAGCCTTACAGCCTGAGGTTGAGCCTCAGCCTGCAAACGAGATACCATCCTCGCTTCCTCTTGCGCCCTCAGATTCTGAGCTGAAGCGCACAGGGGAAGCTTCAGCCGAAGAGGAGGGACCAAACCCAGACTCTACTCCTGCGCTGCCCACGGAAGAGGCTGCCCCTGAAACTTCCAACGCTGACGAGGGTAGTAAGACTGTAGAAGCAGCTGAGACTTCTGGGGCAATAAGCGATTCTAGCGACCATAACGCCACAGAGGGGAATGAAGGTACCACTCCTGTAGCAGCTTTGGAATCCGATGCTTCTGCTGGAGATGAAACTGCGATTGTTGCAACCAAACCGACCGCCGAGTCAGAAGACGATCTGAAACCAGGAGAAACAAGCCCTGTAGATGCAGGAGTCGATGCTGTAGCGGAAGAAACCCCAGCTGAAGGTCCAGTAGCCGCAATGGGGAGCGAGGCTGTTGCGGGCGAGAAGGACGAATCTATCTCCGAGGAAACACTATCGCTGGATGACGCTGGAGATAACAAGGAGCCTGTCAAGTCAGAGGAAACAGCACCTGGCGATAAGGAAAGCACCGATGCAACAACAGCTATTGGTGTCGATGATAAGCCTGTTGAAACGGAAGTTCCAGCTGTTCCTGTCGATACGGAGGAATCCCCTGGCGGTAATGACTCGTCCCCGGAGACGGAATTTGCCTCGCCGAATGACAAAGAAACTTCAGTACCAGAAGACAAGCCTCATGAAGAGGACCAGGCGACTGATGCCAAGCCATCTGAGGCACTTGGGCTTGAAGCAAAAATCACTCAGGATGAACCGCCCAAGGAGGAAATATCCAAAGAAGAGGCCTCCGAGGCAACAAAGCCGACAGAAGATGTCACCGCTATTGAAGACACAACTGCCACGACCGCAAAGAAGAACAAGAGGAAAAAGAAGAAGAAGGGCGGGAAAAGTGGCGTCGCAACACCCCAGCCTGAACCCGAGCCCAAACCCGAGCCTGATGTTGAGTCTGCTGCTGCCAAAGATGAATCCGTCGAAGCAGAAGTCGGATCTTCGAATGAGGCTGCGACTGAGTCGGATGTAAAGCCTGAGTCGTCTGTAGACCCTGGTTTCGACGGTGTTACTGAGCCCGAAACTGTCAGCAAAGCTGAAGTTGAATCTCCCGTCGAACCTCACGAAGTTGCTCGCGAGACCGAGACTGAACCCGAGGCCTCTCCAGAAGACTCGCTACCCGCTGAGCTTATCCCTGCCGATGATCCAGAGGCAAACCATGAAACTATCGAGATAGAAGGCAGCGATGAAACCGAGAGTGTGAAGCCGGCGGATTCTGGAGAGGAAGCGGCCAATGAGGCTGAGGCAACTGTCGTTGCAACCAAAAGTGGCGCTACCCCGGAAACCACAACAGAACCTACAGGAGAGAGTGAGGAGGCTATCGATACGACCGAGAAAGCTGGAAGTGATGTAGAAACCGGCCCTATGATCTCGCCCGATGCTGAAGGTGCCTCTACAAAGGAGGAACCGCAAAAAGCCGAACTTGATGCTGAGCCCCAAAAAGACGCACCTGCAGATGATTCAAGCAATAAAGAACTCGACACTTCAGACACAGAGAGCAAGAATGGTGGAAAGACCGAGAACAAATCAATTGATGATGAATCGAAGCTTGAAACCGTCCCTATTACCGAAACCACGCCAGCCGAAGCCTCTCAAGACGAAAACCCCGACAAACCTGAGAGCGGTGAGCCTGTTGCTGCTGATCTCACGACGGAACAAGCTGAAGTGATACCAGAAAGCGGAAGCTCCAGTGATGACATCCCGGACAGGCAATTGGACCCAGCTGAGTCCAAGGATAGCGAGATTGGGGAGACCCAGGAAGAGTCATCGAAGCCACGGGAAGAAGGGCACGAACATCCCGATGCTACTACAGAAGAGCCAGGAGAGGCTGCCGAACCTGCATCAACCGTCAGTCCTGATACGAATGCTGCAGTAAAGGACGTTGAGCCTAAAGATGCAGTTACGGAGGCGAAGGGCGACAGCTCGGCGGGAAAGAGCGAGCCTGAAGATGCGTCTAAGGAAGCAGACAACAGTGCTAATCTTCCCGAAGTGACAAAGCAGCCACCTGAGGATACGAAAAGTGACTTGGTGGCCGAACCTGTTGTGCAGGAACCAGCGCCGGTCGAGATGGATAAGCCAGTGGTGACCGAAAGAGAAGCCATTGAACCCCTAGCCACGGAACCGGAGGATGAATCTCCTGTTCTAGACATCCCTGCCAAGGAAGCCGGTGAACCGGACACTCCCACTGGTGATGCGACTGAACCACTGCCAGCAGAGAAACCAACAGATGATACTGAAAAGGAATCATCCGATGTAGTCGCCGAGAAGGCGCCAAAGACAGCGGATGAAACGACTGAAGTGTCTGAGGGCAATGCAGAAATCCTAGGAGAAAAGTCAGAAGAGCTGAAACCTCACGAGGGAGATACTTCTGGGCCTACTGCAGATAGAGATCCCGAATTAGAGACGCCAAACGACACCGACGCCAAGGGAGATCCCGAAGAAAATCTCAAGGATTCTAGCGCTCCTAGCGTATCCAATTTTGATGAGGCGAAGGCTGAAGTCAACATTGAGAATGGCGGAACCCAGAGCCTTGAGGTAGAGGTTACTCCAAAGGAAGACGTCAACGAAGCTACACAAGAAATATCATTAAGTGGCACTGAAGCTACTAAAGAGGCAGAGGGCATCAGCGAAAGTGCACCCAACGAAAACGACACCGAGACTCGAGAACCAGCACTCCCAGCAGAAGACGACACGGCATCAGTCGACAACACCTCGACCTCCAAGGAAGAGCCACCAGTATCCGAGAGCCACGTTACTGAAGAGAGGACTGACCCGGATGAAGAGATATCAACTACAAACGAGAAGGTAGAGAATGAATCAACACTCTTCGTCGGTAACCTAGACCAAGATGAATCTGCTTCGAACGGCAAAGAACAGGATGCGCCACAACCTTCACAACATGCAGCTGATGATACCAGTGTCTCCGAGAAAGATCCCAAGGAGATCACAATCACAGCTGGTGAGACAGGAACAACCGATGATACTGTGCCAAATCGACTAGAAGAAGGAGAATACAGGACCTCCGAAGAAACACCAGCTGCAGGAGCACTTGCAAACGGCCACGGAACGGAGGGGGCCTCTGAAGCTTCTGACAAAAAGGAAGCGGAAACAGAAACAGGGCCTGAGGCACTTGAGCCGGCCGGAGTGGAGAACAACGCAATGATTGAGGGGGAACATCCTGAGGAGGCATCTGAAGCTGTTGTTGGCCCTGATGAAAAGGACAAGTCCTCAGATACTGCAACCGATCTACCGAATGAAGCACCTGATGACAAACCTGCAGAACCAGCGACGGATGCAGTTACTCAAACCTCTGAGGAAGAAACACGAGCAAGCGCCCCGGAGGCTGAAGACGGAACTAAGGAGGAAACCAACCCTGCTGGAGGGGCGTCAGCTGTAGATACTCTTACAACCGACGACAAACCAGTGGAAACTTCGGAAGCGATCGAGAATGGAACTTTAGACGACAAGTCAGAAGAAAAAGCTGACCCCTCCGATACCAAGTTGGCTGCAGAAGTATCTACTGGTGACGAACCCAAGGAAGAAGAGCCCGCTACGGAGACGTCAGCGGAGGAGCCTATTGCCGTTGATGAATATCAAGAAACCGAGCCAGTTACAGAATCTTCTTCCCAGGAGAGTAAGGCAGAGGCGGAAGCTGGGGCGGAGGGTGAGATCAAGCCGGCCGAGGAGCAAGCAATACCTGAAGATCAACCGGCCAAGGAGGCACCGGCAGCTCATGACGAGCCAGAGAAAGGCTCTGAAACCGCTGACAGCAAACCAGAGGAAGAGGCTACACCTATCGAAGACAAGCGACTTGAAGACCCCCCAGCCTTTGAAGAAAAGCCTGACCAAGATGGCAAAACAGCAGAAGAACATCCCGCAGCCGCAGCCGTGGCTGAAGACGACCCCAAACAGGCAACACCTGCAGATACGCAGGAAGATACCAACCAGATTACCGACGGTGGAACTGTCGAAGAGCCTCCCAAGCCAGAGGATACAGCTGCGCCGGAGGAGATATCGACCCAAGAACAAATACCTGCAGCAATCGGGGATGACGTTCCAAGTGATGGCAAGCCAGCTGACGACTCCAAGGTCTCTCAGGACGAGATGAAACCGGAAACACAAGAGCCTCTTGCACCAGAGGAGGAAGCTAGGCCTGCTGAAGAAGTGACACCGGAAATCGGAGGCGTCACGACCAAATCGCCAGATGAGCCCACTGATGAGCCTCCTGCCGAAGCACAAAAGAATGATGACCAGTCAGGCAAGGACGCAGACGAGGTAGAGGCCAAGGCCAAGGAAGACGAAGAAAGCAAAGACACCCTTGGGCCAATTCCAAGTAACAAGAGACAGGCTAAAAAAGGTGAGGAACATGGTTCATTACACGATACCCCTATTGATTTTGCACAACACTTGGGAGTTTTCACAGAGTTGAATGAAGAAGGGGGCAATGGCGTTTTGGAGTTTGATTCAGATGATACCCAGCACCATCAAGGGATTCCGCACAGCGAGGAAAATACAGCACTCGAAACAACCACTCACCACCCGAGCCAGCTACCAGTAGCTGCAGCACCGGGCGACCAGAATGACCAGACTCTCGCAGAAACCACGATGCCAGGGCCACAAGAGCCTAGCTCGGGCGAAAAAAGGAGCAATGCAGCAGCGGAAGATAACTCCGCATCCCTAGAATCGAAGGCCGAGATTCTAGATGATGTCCAAGAGAAGTCGATCCTAGGACAAGGGCTTCCGCCTCAGCCAGATCTGACGCCTCTGTCTACGACTATTGATCTGAACGCTACCGATGATACTGGTCTGGCCGCGAGTCCCCCAGCCACCGAAGCCCACGACAGCACTAAAATCTCCGCACAATATGCTCCACACGAACAGGACCTTGCGGGCCAATCACAGAGCGCCGTTCAGGGATTTGCTACTGGAGGACCTGTAAATATCAGCCTCCAAGACCCAATTTCGATTGCCGAGCCCCAGCCTCAGCAGCCAGGGACTGAGAACGAGACGCATGTCGAAGAACCACACTCAAAGCCAGCCCAGGACGCTCACGATGAAAATGAGAAATCGAGGAGAATGGAACCAGAACTGCCATCCATAGTTGCTCGCAGTACACCTTCGGTAATCTCTGATGAGGATTCAGAAACTTCTGTGCCCTCACACACCGCCGCCGATGAACCTCTCGATGCTCATGAACCTGCCTGCCGCGTCGAAGCAGAAACCGATAAATCATCTCTGGGGCTGCTACAACCAATACTCAAGCCAGAACCATCTTCTGAAGAGCCCAAAATTCTGGAAACTGACTTTGACAACGTGTTGCAAACGTCACGAGAGTTGACCCAAGCCATGGTTATGCGGCGTGAAGAGCCAGAAGGAGAAGAGGAAGAAGAATCAGACATTTCAGAGGCTGAATCGGTGGGCAACGATGCTTCGAATTTGGAGGACCAAATTCAAGAACTTGCTACTCCAAGTCACTTCCAAGAATTAGAGCCATCAGAGGTAGCCAAGCCCACTAAAGCTCAAGAAAATGCCATAATCTCGGGCGACGCCACACCGCCCAGCAAACACGGCCTGACGGAAGAAACAAACATTGGAGAGCTTGTAGATTCTGATTCTATCTCACGCGCCAGTTCACCAGATGAAGTTACTGGGTTCAAGTCTGGACCTGGAGATCGACCATCTGCTTCAACAGACGCTCAACCTATTAATGTTTCTCAGAAAGCCATAGCTTCAGACGAAGACTCAGATGATGAAGTCAGCAGTCTCGACCAACGGAGTGTTGCTTCCAGGTCCAAATCAATCGACCAGGCAATCTCGCTAGAGGGCCACCATGATCGACAAGTTCAGGCAGAGCCGGTTTCTCCCGGGTTAGATGAGCCGGCTGCTGCTTTGCACTCGGAATCAATCAAATTGGAAGATGCTGCCAAAGAGATCAGTGATCTTGATGACTCAGAGGGTGATGATTCTGAAGCCAGCCTTGAATCGGAATCCCAGTCAGCAACTGTCATTAATTTGCCGGGTGAATCTGTTCGGGAACTGAACGAGTCTGCCATTGAAAGGCAGCCAATCCCACCAGTCTTGGTTTCATCCAATCTCATCAGGGAGAGTATCTCTGATTCTGACAAAAATGATTCCGAATCAGAGCACGACTCACCGAGCTTGAGAGCCCAAGATGATCCCATAGAAGGCCTACATGTGAGAGCCCATGCGCTTGCTCTTGGTGATGGCGACGAGGGCGAGAACACGAATGATGATGCCGATGAGTCTGATATAGACCAAACTCATATCGCCCATAAAGCCAACTCGCCAGAACTGGAACCAAGCTCCGTGTTGCAACCCACTGGTGCTCGACGTGGCTCGCCTTTTAATGATGAGGAACCATCCGAGCCGCCTGAGCCTACAGTTCCAAACCTTACAGTCGTTGATGAGCAGCCCAAACCCAAACCAGATCGCGCAATAGACCAGTCCGAGGAGCTGGACCTTTCTGATTCTACTTCATCACTGTCGATGGCTACAGATATTCAAAAAAGAGTGGTTTCTTCTGATCAGCACAACTCTACCCACCATGGTCTTCCACCTCCGGAATCTGAGACCGCCATTCCAGATTTAGCTATTACTGCCCAGAGAGGGGCACCGTCTGAAGCCAAATCATCTGTCAATCTTTCTAGGTCCTCTTCACCTGGGTCTACGGATGAGGAGCAGTTCGATAGCACCGCACTCCCGCATAAACCGCTTGAACATTCTGATGCCGACAGCGAATCTGAGGCAGAAGGGGCAGAGAACGAAGCCAAAACTGAACCACCGTCCTTACCGCAGACAGTGCCCAGCAAAGACGAATCCCATTTTGTTACTGGTGATGAACCGAAACACGGCGGAATATCTACTGCTGTTGTGTCTGCTGTCCAGCCAAACCACGACTATTTTGACCCGGAGAATATGTTAGAGCCTCCTAATACAGCCCCAAATTGTGGGCTACAGGATAAGCACGAATCATTGGGAAAAGTGTTGGGTGTCGAGCTGCCAGCCGCTTCTGACGATGGACTTCAAATCGCAAGTAGATCTGTCACCGGTTCCACAGATGACGAAGTAGATCGAAAGGCGACTGTGACAGCTGCCACTGATGATGAGAGTGACGGTGACCTATCTGCCTCGAGAGAAATCTCCCCCATTGGTATCGACAGAATCTCTGCACCGCACCAGCCTGAAGCAGTGGAACAGCCAACGTTTGAAGCAGAAACAAGTCAGGATAAAAATGCTAGAATGCCGCCGCTTGGGGCCGGAACTCTCGGGATTCGAAGCAACACTCCTGAAATCCCTGAGTGGCCTGATAATAAACCCGAAGGTGGTCGACCAGTGCACGGTACTGAGTCTCAGGGGCGGCCGGCTCTCAGTTATGCGACTACATCAGGGGCAAGGACGGGAGTTGAAGATGAATTCAGGGCTTTAAGCGAGAGAAGTCAAGACGAGGAGCGAAATCATGACCATACCATATTCGCTGACCTTCGGGATCAACACTTGCCAACAGCCGAGGACCCCAATCAAGGCTTGTCTGACCACATGTTGCACGAAGTCAAGACTCCTGATACGGATGACACTCAAGGTTCTGAGCCAAAGCCCGTGCAAGCCGCCGAGGTGAAGCCTCTCGAACTCGTCCGACCCGAGCAAATGGCTGTCAAGGTTGTTGATATCCCCTCGCGTGATAAAGGCAAAGCAGTTGTTACTATACCAGATAGTCCAAAGAGGTCTAGCTCTACTTCACGATCGGCGCGTCTGTCTCGCGCGGAGCCGCCTCGGACATTCCTGACACAACAGCAGCGGCCGCGAAGATCGCTTAGGGTTCGTCCTGTGACAGAAGTCTACACTAAGGATCCCATCTTCATCCCTGCCGCGAGCCGCCCAGTAGACACCAAGCCCATTCAGCGGCCTCAACGGCCTCGGCCTCCTCGTGATGGAAGCGAACCGGCCAACGTGCCAGTTCGCCCGACCCTAGCGCATCGATCCTTGGAGTTGCACGGTGATCCTTCAACGATGGCAGTGCGGAGTGAAAAAGCCCCCAGACCTCGTTCTTTCCAGACCGAAGGCGAGTCGTCCACGGGCCATGTGAGGCACGATCTCAGGCATCCCGCAGTCACAATTGAAGAGGGGCTCCGAGATGCTGCATATCGAGCTGCCCCCTCAGCTGGCTCTGCTGTTGAGGCGGATGCCCAGAGATCGCCGAGTCCTGGCATCGTGATTCCAGATGCAGATATGATTGATCTACAGCGAGCCCGTACTTTGAGGCGTACACGAAAGACATCAATCCGACGTGCTGAGGATACGCTGGCCGCCGCAGTGGTCATATATGCTACTGCAGAGGCCCTCAGTCCTCCCGGCAGCCCTTCGCCTTTCATTTACCACAGAAACGGAGGACTTCCTAACCTGGAACGTCAGATGGATGCAGAGCCCAATGATTACAATTTTCCAGCTGTTTCTCCTTCTTTGAGGAGCTTTGATGATGAGATCGAAGAACTTCACAAGTCTAATGCTGACTTGTTTGCAGACGATAGGAGCAGAGAATCTGACTCGTCGCGAAGCGATAGAGACAGAGACAGAGATAGACATCGTAGGCGCCGACATTCTCATCACTCGAATCGCTCCGGCGGAAGCCGCGGTGAGGAGGACAGGGAGCGCAGATATCGTGGCGACGACGAGAGGCGAGCTTATCGACCTCGAGAGGAAGACGAGGGCCGCCATCGCCGACTGTCTCACCGCGAAGGCGAGTCTCGATATCGACGCCATCGTGAAGAAGATGAAGCGCAAGCTCGCGACTCACGTGGTGAGGCTGACGCCAGACCCAGGAGCTCTCGCGGTCCCGAAGAGCCAAAAAGCAGAGGTTATCGCCGGGACGAGGACTCGCGGCCACGTGAATCTCGGAGGGCCGAAGAACCAACTTCACGTGCCCAGCCCCAGGAGGATGAGGGCCGAGAGCGCAGACGACGATCATCTGGCTCTCATCCTTATCGACGCCATCGATCCGACACGGTCGAATCAGGCCCTCCAGGCACTCCACCCAGAACACCACGGCGAGACAGTGGCTTTTCTGCCGACAATAGTTCTGGAAGCTCTGGCCGCAAACGTCGAACCCCTGAGGAACAGGCTGCCCACGACAAACGCAAAGCAGAAAGGGCAGAACGGCGAGCGCGAAAGGAAGATAGCGCAAGGCGTGAACCCTCAGGATATCGAGAGGAAAAGGAGAGCAAGGGTAAAGAGCCTGTTCGTGAACAAGAACCAGAACCAGAGCCTCAGCCTCAGCCCGAGCCGGATCGACGACATCGCCGCTCGCGGCGGCATAGCCTTTCCGAGAGACCTCGATATGAAGAGCCCAGGGAGCGTCCTCGAGAGGAACCTATCCCGCCCGCTCCCATGCCTGAAAAGAAGTTCTTTGCCGTCAAGAACTCGGAGGGTGTCCTGGGTAGTCCCACACCGCCACGTGAGGAGCCTGTGATCGCCGAACCTGTCAGGGAACGAACGAGGGAGGCCCCGCTGGATGACTCACCTAAACGGCTCTCGACACGTCATAGACGCACTCGCCCTTCTACCGATGAACCACGTCCTCGGTCCTCGCGCCGCCCTCGTGAGGAGCTTGCTTCTGAGCCAACTCGAGACAAGGACAAGGAACGGGAGAGAAACAGGGAGAAGAGCAAGACGAGAGATAGGGACAGGGACAGGGACCGAGAACAGGAGGCTCGACCTGTCAAACACGTCCGGATGGACACAGAGGACTCTCGACGCAAAGCACGCCACGAAGAACGACGTAGAGCGCAAATGAGGGAGGAAGATAAGAAGCCATCAGGCATCAAAGGTGCGTTCAAGAAGCTGTTTAGCAAGTCTTGAACCGCCAAGAACGAGGGAAGGGACAGATTGTCTTCATTTCAGTTTTTGTAGTGTGATGATATTCTTTACGTATACATGTGACGACAAGGGAGGTTTTTGAGTTTGTTGACATGACGATATGATTTCTCTTGAAGCACGACAGACATGTTTTCTCACGCCATAATTGCCACATAGATTGACGACAATTTATGATTCGTTTTACTTGAGAAAAAGATATGTGCTCGTCATTGAAGTGCTGTTTCTGCTGCCTCTTTTCAAGTGGCTTTACGGAATTGAAGGGGCCTTGGCTGCAATGTGGCCGGGTGGCTGTATTGGCAACGCACGCGGCGGAAATATTGGTATTGTATTTGTTCGGCAAATGGTTGAGTGGTGCGACTATACGCCTCGCCTGTTGAGTGAGGGGATCACGATGTCGATTTCAACACTGAGGAATAGATTCAGTGGCGGAGTGCTTCGGACGCTCAGCAAAAGAGGCTTTTGATTCAAAAACTGTCTGTCGAAGTTTGTCGAAAGAGAGAATCCTCCCGGTCTATATAAGATGCGCCCGGTCTTGTTGCTGGGTCTGGCTAGCCCTTTTACCTGATACGCTCACCAAGTCAGCAACCTAACTTGCCAGATCAATCTTTGTGTTCGAGATGCGTCTTGATATCACTCTTCTCGTGGGCTTCGCTGGGCCATTGGCAGCAGTTCCCATCCTGGACAGCTATGTCAGCTTCCGTAAGTCATGGGCATCTGCTTCTACCAGACTGAACAGCGTAATAGCTGAAATGCCCACTATCTATCCTGGTGAAGGGACCGTCCCTTCTGGGGCAGCAGTCTCTACTACCGGCACCAATGCTGGGCCAAGTGCCTGCCCCTGTGACAACGAGGCACCTGCTACCTCGACAGCCTCAGCTGGGCTGGTCACCTCAGTATCAACATCAGCACCACCGGGTGTAGTCACTGCGACTTCTACTCTCACCACTTCTGTTGCACCCTCTTCTGGAGAAGTCGAGAGTGGCAGCACCTCTGTTTCAGCGTCTTCTTCGACTGTTAACCTACGCGCAACGACAACAACCACAACCATTACGATGACCAGACCAGCTTCAAGCGCTACAGCCGACCCTGCCTCCACCACTAAAAGCTCTCATCACCACCAGGCCCATAATTCTGATGGTGACGCACACGGGTCCGACCACGGTTGGGACTCTCCCAATCGTGACTTTGGCTCCGCTAAAGAGTCCAAGCTGCTCCGTCGCCACAAAGACGAGAAGGGCAAAGACGTGCTTCTGAAGGAGAAAGAAATGGAAGTGCGGTACCTCGAGGAGAAAAGTGAGAGATTGTGGAAAGCGGCACATGGTTGGGGAAAGCTGCTTGAGCATCATGCCGCAATTTTCAAAAATACATGTCACAAGGCGAATCCCCAAGAAATAACGAAGACGGGCGAGTCGGTAAAGGAGATCATCGAGGAGAAGCGGCTTGTTCTAAACCAGATCAAGTCGGTGAGCGATCGAGCTCATCGTTATGCACGCATACAGGAAAAATGGCTGCTTGACGCCAAGAAGGAGCTTGAGATTGCCCAGTGGGAAAAGGCAGCGAGAGAGGTACAGGGCTTGAGCCATGAGGAAATTCTTCGCAAAGAGGATTTTGGGAAGCATGCGTCAAGCCACAACCCTAAGAAGCGCTCAGAAGCCAAAGATGCCGGGGAGCATAACAAGCAGAAGCAGAAGCAGAAGCAGAAGCAGAAGCAGAAGCAGAAGCAGAAGCAGAAGCAGAAGCAGAAGCAGGAGAAGGACAAAGAGAATGAGAAGGAGAAGGAGGACAAAGCCGCCAAACACAAAGACGAAAAGTCTCACGGCAAGGAAGACGAAAAGACCGATGCTACCAAAGAAGAGACTACTGAGAAATCCTCACATGAGCAGTACGAAGACACTCTCTATGGAAATGTTGAAGACCAGGTCAAGGAGAAACTCGGAAATGATAAGAGCAAAGATCATCACTCTATTATTGAGAAGGGAGAGAAGCCCGCTTTCGTGATCACCAAGGAGTACAAGGTCTACAAGTGCGACGGCGAAAATGGCTGCAAGGAGGACTCTGGATCACTAGAGGTACAGGCCAAGGACGCGAAGAAGGAGAAGGACGCGGAGAAGGACGGGTATGATCTAGGAGACGATCCTCCAATGCTTGCTGATGGGGATGAGACTGAGCAGCTGAAGCGTCTCCAACAGCTCTACATGCAATGGCGTGGCATGCTTGTCGAGGCTATTCGCAAGGACCTCGACCCGATCCTCAAGAACGAGGAGTTCCCGGAGGATACCAAGATGACAGCGCAGCATATGAAAGGGAATGAAAAGGATCAGCGCAAGCGACTGACCAATATCTACATGAACTATCGCTACATGCTTCTTGAAAAGTTCACGAAGCTGCTCGACCCTATTCTTCACGCCGATAACCAAAAGACCAACTGAGCGGAGCCTAGGGAGGGAGTCAGTCGAGGTCAGTGATGATGAAGAAAAGAGGCAGGGTTTCCGTTTGACTGTGGCCATGTATTTGGGTCTGTTTTGTTTAGAATGGGGACATGATTGTGGTTGACAACTTAAGACTTGGACAGTCCTCGGATAGTCTGACTCAAGGGGTTACACAGCCAATCACAGGCTGTGTATGCCTTGGTACCTATCTTAGCCATGACCTCCCTATCTAGGAGCCTAAGTAATATAGTCCAGTATATAATACGTATCTGTCTATCCTGCTTTATCTCTTGACTGGCTTTAAGTCTATCATGCAAAAAAGACGTATGAAACGTTTCTGTGAGTTCTTGTGTTCTGTCTCGCAGGTTGATTGTGCTGGTTAAAGTATAAACGTCATGATAGAACTGTAAGCATAGATAGTTGGGTCATAGATTGGACATGACGATGAGCACTTTGTTATTATGCATTCGGCAAGTTATAATACAGACTTTTAGAGTGGCATTTTGATTTCGAATCAGCCCGAGTGCACTGGTTTTGTTCATTGCCTCAATTCTAGATAGATAATCAATGAAGTCATCAACTAATGGCCTAAGGTAGTCTATCTGAAGTCACATGACGCTGGAATCCCGCACCAATGATAATCCGAAAGAGCCCTAATTTTGCACCCACAGAATTACCTTTCTTGCTTTTTGGAGCTGAGGACTCGAGTTTTACTGATTCTTTTTCCCCTTCAAGCGCAGGATTCGACTTCTTTGCGACAAATACACCACGGTCCCTTTTCAGACACAAAAATCCATTCCATTCCATTCGCAATGGCTCCTCAGGCAGTACGTACATGACATCGCTATGCTGTTAGGCCCTCTCCTGTAGCGTATCGTATGGCATCGCATCGAGGAGAGGAGCCGTATAAGAATGCAGTAGGCTAAGGTCATTTTTCAACAGAAGAAGTCGGGCAAGGCCCAGAAGCAGACCAAGAAGGTACGCGAGACCCAGATCCAGGTCGACATTTGACTCAGTGGCGACGACTACGACTGCGACTGCGACTGCGACAACGATTTCACGCGGCACAGACACAGCCCCCCGCGAGGGACACAATCGCTAACTGATCCTGCCAGTACATCATCGATGCTTCTCAGCCTGCCAGCGACAAGATCTTCGACGTCTCTGCCTTCGAGAAGTTCCTCCAGGACCGTATCAAGGTCGAGGGCCGCACCAACAACCTTGGCGACAACGTTGTTGTCAAGCAGACCGGTGAGGGCAAGATCGAGATCACCGCCCACAACGAGCTCTCTGGTCGCTACCTCAAGTACCTGTACGTTTTTGTCTGGAGTGAAGCACGGGGATGGGATGCACATCACATCCCATCACATCACATCACCCAACAAGATGCTAACTGTGAGCAGGACCAAGAAGTTCCTCAAGAAGCAGCAGCTCCGTGACTGGCTCCGTGTCGTCTCCACCTCCCGAGGTGTCTACGAGCTCAAGTTCTTCAACGTCGTTAACGACGAGGCTGAGGACGACGACGAGTAAACGAATCAATTTGCATTGCATCGGCGCAGGAATGGATTGGTGAATTGGGACAGGGGATAACAAAAAGTTTCTTCAAGGACTCGGCCAATAGACCCAGCCATTTTATGTGGCACTCTTTGTGGTGTTTCATTTTCTTGCTCTCTTCCCACTGCCTGAGTGATGTAAATGCCGAATTTGTGAACTGACCTGAAGATGATGCTGTCGGGTGTGTATGTTTGTTTCGTGCCATCGTATTATTCTCGTGTTCGCGCCTCCTCATGGCAACGATCTCATGACAGCCTCAAAAGCAACCAACGCCATGGCATTAGCCGGAAACGCCCTCAGAAAACATGGAACAAATCCTCTCCAGTATCCCTTCCAACCTCCCTCCCTGTACACAGCAACTGCTGCGTCCTTCCAACGAGGAAATCTCCTGACTCCATCGTTGAGGCCGCCTCCCAGCGGATCCGTCATGATGCGCTGCTTGACTACATCGCTTGGATAACTAGTCAACCAAAACACTTGCGCACTCAGGCCTCCCGCCCAGAAATTCACTGCCGGTGCACTGAGGTTTGTCTTCTCCCGTAGTTGTCGAGATAAGATATCGTAGCTGCCCCACCAGCAGAAGAAGAATCCTCGAAAGAGAAGGGTTGCTGAGAGGCCATGATACACGCCCTTGATGCCATGGTAGCGGTAGATCTTGCGCAGGCAGTCAATCGGCCCGGCGTATAATCTGTCTGCTTTTTGCGCTGCGTATTGGATCTGCAATCGTGCCTTGACGTGCTCGACTGGAGCAGCAATGAAGCTCACCGTTGAGCCAGCTAATATTCCCGCGATACCGTGACCGAAGCTAGGTAGCGCTGTGTGACCCTTTGGGGCTGTGCCGGGTGAAGATGCCGTAACGTCGGTTCCTAGTGGCTCAACGTTGAAGACATGTTCTGAGAGGAGACGACGGTAGACGGTGAGCGAGCCCAGCATGACCGAGTCCATAAACATCCATCCGACCAAAGGCGGTGTTGCGCCCTTGTAGAGCCCGCGAAAGCCCTCATGGCGAATTGTCTGGGTGACGCATTGCAGAGGGCCACTGAAGCGACTTGGGTCTGTTGTTTGTAGACGGACTTTAATAGTATCAAATGGATGCCCAACTATGAAAAGTCTGTCAATGTTTGCATCTCGAGCCGTCATGATAAGGGACACATACCTGAGAGCTTGGCGATGCCACTGAAAACACCCGCTACAAAGCCTTTGTAATCATGTGCACCGCTTCCACCGCCGACGTTACTTGTCTTGTTTCCCTTTGCCTTTATGGGTTCTGGCTCATTCAATATATTCTTCCCTTGCACGTCAGCAGCCATTGTCCGTGTGTAATTTGACTCGTGCGAGTCTATTCGTCATGAATCTCTTCCAAGGAGTGAACGGCAGCTTTTGGAAGAGCCAATGCTCAAGCTCGGTGATGTAACAGCGAGGCTTCTGTTCAGACCAAAAGAAATATTAGAGAAAGACGAGATAATAAAGCATTGTAGATATGAAAACATTCGGGCTGAAGAGGTATGTCGAAAAGTCCCCGGTTCAGAAGTTGAATGCTGACGCATACAACTTTTTGAAGATCGTTATTCGCCGGACCTGGGGGAGCTGTCTGCACTGGTACCTACTTCTTTACCGAAGTCGGAGCAACCCGACCTGGAAATGGAGGGTTTGGGTAGTTCAAGGGACCTAGCTAGCCTAGTAACTTGGGTCTTGTTGGCAGCCTCCGGACTTTGGGGCCTTCCCCCGGATACTCTGGGGCCGTATCCATCCATAGGTAGTTCTCTGTAGGTACGCTAAAACCTACCTAACTTACAACGAAGACCTAACGGTAGACTAACGTTGGACTAACGTTGGACTATATACATCATTCTACAACGCTGGCTGAAGGAGCCATTTTTTCACTTGCAAAGGAACACAATACATTGTGGTGGTATCCCTCTGGATTCATATCGATTGGATTCCTCTTGTTCCCAATTACAACCAATATCGGTGGCATGGTATCTATCTCACACTCACAAAGCTAATCACAACCAGGATCCCCAACTATCTAACTTGAAAATATGTCCACGCACATCATGTCCATCCACTTGTGCTTGTGCTTGTGCTTGTGCTTGTGCTTGTGCTTATGTTTGTGCTATCCTGCCGTAGCATCCTTCCCCATTCCGCTCATGATATCCAATCCGAGTTAAATCATTGCTCGCAAATCAAACCATTGACGTATCGCTCTGCAGTAAGAAAGCCATGTCATGTCGTCGTCAAGAAGTGAAGCAAAAGCCACCTGTATGCAAATATGTCCCTTTCTGGCATCCTCTTTTCCTCTTTGTTTTCTTTTTCGGTATTTGTTGTCAACACCTTTCCATCCCCTATTTTCCCCCCCCCGTTTCCTTGGTTGTTCGGTTGTTTGTGTATTAAGCCCTTCATCTTGCGCCTGTTTCAGCTGGCCACCCCTTGAGTCTAAAGCTGCCTTTCTTTTTCGCGCTAATAGCAAAGTCGTCCACTTGAAGGCCGTTTCGTGTCCATAAAAAGTCATACAACAGACCACCATCCAGAAACTTCCAGAAGGAGAGTCAAGTTTGATGTCAAGAAAAGCAAGGCACTGTATCATTCTCCCATAAGATATCGATCAGCATCTCGGCAGTGGACGGCTGCTACAGTCATCCCCTCTCTAAAAGGTTTCCGTGTCATCCGTGTTCTGAGATGCAACACTGCCGAAGGTATCTGCTTCCGAGGTTAGAGGCATGGATATTAGATACGGATCAGATGAAACTTACCTCGCTTGCGTCGACGAGCTTCATCCTCAGGGCTCTTAGGGGTCATGGCTCGTGGCCCACTAGGTCGACGAGTAGGAACACCCAAAGCAGCATTGAGGTTACGGTTCTCAGGCTTGGGGCTGCTTGTGAGGTGGCTGACGTGAGTACCACTCATAGTAGCATATCCGCTTTCATCACTGGGGTGAGGTGCGGGGCTACCCTTGGCCAACTTGGAGATGCGGCTACCCCTGGGGGGAGATAGAGCTGAGGGGCTACCAGTAGGCTCGATGGGCTCCTTGGGAGGTCGAGGGGGGCCGGTTGGAGATGTGGTCCAGTAGGCAGGGTCCTGAGGAGCACCTGTCGATGATGCCTGGCTGTATCGGTTGGTGTTTTGAGCCATCTGGTTCAAGCTCGAAACCGAACCACCCCAATCTGCCGACCTAGGTGTCATGGGGACGTTGTATTCTTGAGCAGAGAACTCCAGAGCATTGCGGAAGCGCTCTGTCTGGCCCTGTCTGGGCTGGGGGTGTTGTAGGTTCAATGAGTTTCGGTGAACCTGATACTTGGGTGCATTGCCTGGAGTATGGTTGATTTCGCGGCGGAGAGGCGCTGGCATGGCGTCACCGGCATTGGGCGCCGACGCGAGCTCCTGCTGGGAGAATCCGGTATGTAGCTGGTCCTCTGCGTACGGGGCATGACTGTAATCCCCATCGTTATATTCGCCTAAGCTAGAACCTGAGCGCGAGGGAGGGCAGTCATCATACTTGGCTTCCTTCTTGCCTTTGCCAGCGCTGGAGGCTGTCGTTCCAGACCACCTGGAAATCTTGGGGAACCAGCCCGAAAGACCGGACTTGTGCTTTTTTTGCTTCTCTGTTGTGCGAGGAGTGTTCTCGTTGCTCATTGGTTGAGTAACACCAGACGGTTGAGGGGGTGTATCAAGAGGAACAGAACTTCCGCGCTGGAAGCCTGATCGCTCTGGCGTCAGCATATTGGGGTTGCTGCGCTCGCCAGTCGGGCTAGGATGGGCCTGCTCGTATTCATCCTCGTGCTCAGCCACGGTGCTGATGCGATTATCAGAAAACTTGCGTTCGTTGGCAAGCCGAGATCGGGAGTGGGAGAGCGAGAAGTGACCAGACTGGCTGGGGGTAATGGTCGAGTTGCCTTCAGGCTCATAGCCTCGATCTTGCTCAAAGTGACCCTCAGGCTGCAGGTTGTCGAATGAGGGGCCACGGCCACCACTAGTAGAAATGGGGGGGGCGGTGCTCTGTCCCTTGAGCTCGTCAACCTCGCCGAGAATCTGCATCAGGATTTCTTCAATACGCTTGAAGTCGCTCGTACCCTTGTTGCTGAGACCTTGGAAAGCTCGCTTGAATAGGTTCTTCTTGGCAGCGGCTTCATTGAAAGTGTCAACCTGGGAGATGCTTTGAACCGATCGGGCCCCAGGGTAGGGGCGAGGGCCATTGATTGCCTTCTGAAGCTTCTCAGTGTTCTCAACACCTGCGAAAATGACATCGTCGCTAGTGTCCTGGACGAGGTTTCTAAGCTCGTTCAGAGAAGTTCGCATCTCAAGAGCGGAGTTCATCAGCAGTGCAACAATTTCCGTATCGCGGGCACTGCGCTGAGCATCTCGAACCATCAGGTGCTGCATCAGAGCAACAATGTCCTTGTTCTCGATACGGTCAATTCCTTGACCAGTGGCTGCATCGTAGAATGGTGATCCCATGCCCTGAGACATGCCACTGAGGTGACGAGCGTCCTTGGGGGCGTAGAAGGGGTCCTGGCCAGCATCATTTGGAGACTCGGGCAGAGACAGCTGAAGAGCTTTGCCCTTGGGCTGGAGGTCAGGAGTTCGGTTGTTGCCATTGGACATATAGCCTTCGTCATACTTGGGGCCGAAGCCAGGGCTTCCGGTGTGGTAAGGAGCTCCAAAACCCCGGGCTCCCAAAAGGTTGTCATTCAGGGCAGGGTTGGCGACAGGACTGGCGTCCTCGTACGGGTTGGTGACAAGAGTGTCTCGCTTGCGGTCGTCAGAGGTCCGCTGCCACTCATCTTGATCCTGGCTGGGTTCACGGCTGTGAGCATTGGTAGCAGCCATTCCAGCGGCAGCGCCCAGCGCAGCAGCACCGGCAACTTGAGCGGCACGAGGTCCGTGACTGCTGGCAGCGCTCTCAGCGCGTTGCTCGGCCACATTTCGGGGAGTGGGTGTTGCTCGGCCTTCAGAAGCATCATCGTGGTGTTCGCCATCAAGACGCTCTTGGACAACTGAAGGGTTGGTGTGAACATCGTCATCAATGTAGCCAAATTCAGGCATGGGATTGTTAAAGTCGGGGAGACCACTTGCAGTCATCTTGGGTGAGTCATCATAAGAAAGGCGGTCGATGCTGTGAGCAGGAGTGTTACGGGGCTCATGACCTTCCAAAGTGCGCTCCTTGAAGGACTTGTTACGGAAGACGCCGGCGCCTTGGTGTTCCTCTGGCTCCTCGGTAGCTGCTTGCTTCTTACCCTGTGCCGCCTTGAGGGCAGCAACGGCGCCAGTCGCAATAGCAACTTCTGACGCCGTGGGTGACCTTGTTCGGGGCACCTTTCGGCCATGCTCATCCAGATCATACTCAGTGAACTCTTGTGATTTGGTATGAGATCTGGCACTAGGTGTAGCGTGCCTCTCAGGTTCCAACTCACTACCATCTATGTAGTTCTTGTCGGGGCTCGCACCGCGGCTGCTATAAGTCCTTGACTGGTCGTCATAAGAGAGAGTCGAGTCGCGAGGACCAGGGTAGTCGCTATAGGAGCCGCTCAACATGGACTGGTCAAGCATCGAGCCTTCAACTAGTGAAGCAACTGCTGATTCGGGCCCCATAGGAGGGTGGACCAGGTTGGGGTTGGCACCAACGCCACGGACAGCTTGTCCAGACGCGACCTTGTCCAGCTCGCTGTCATCCGTGTAGGTGGTGTTTCGGTAACCTACACCGGAACTTTGAGGTGACATTTGGTCAATTTCTCGTTCTTGGAGGGAGTTCAGAGAAGGCGTAGACTGGCTATTGCGACGATCCCCAGATCGCTCGTAGTAAGCATCACTTGTAGAATGCATACTCCTGGAGTTGCGAGGGTGATACTCGCTGCCGCCCTCAGTGTAGCCAGAAACACTGGGAATAGGGCTGAGGCCTCGAGCGCCAGCCTGGTAGGGAACATACTTTAATGGAGGAGGGACATCCTGGGTAGCGAAATAGGAGTTATCATATCCACCCTCAGGATAATCGTTGTCAGAAATGTCATCCTCTTCATATTGGCCTTGTCGTTCGAGAGGATGCTTTTGGCCATACTCGTCTGGCTCATACTCTTCCACGTAGTCCTTCTGACCGCGTGGTAAAGCAGTCAAATCGCCATGAGATACGTTGGCGTGCTGAGTGGATAATGTTGTCTCAAGGTTTGAGGGAGTTGCTGAAGGCGTAGGTGTCGAGGTTCCAGAGACATATCCACCCGGAATGTTCTTATCAGGCGTGATCTCCTCGCTAGCCGAATGAGGCCTGTCGGTATCGGCAGATCGGATGGAAGTCCTGGTCATTTCCGAGGGGTTAATTTCACTCATGAGAGGCATGGGTGGCTGAGGAACCACGGGATCGTTGTCGAACTGGTCAGCATGATGGTCACGGCTCAAGCCACGGCTATGAGCAGACTCGGCTCTCCGACGACGTCTTTCTCTCGGCTTTCGGTCGCCTTGTGTGCTATCTGAGAGGAGTGATGAGCCCATGCCTGCAGCTGCTGCACCGGCTGCAGCAGCCTTGAGCATGTCACCACCACTTCGCTTGGGTGTAACATTCTCATTCTCGTATTGGTAGTCAGCCTCAATAGAATCATGGCTCACATCAGAGTTAGCTTCGAGGACATGACGAGCCTCTCTATTGCGTCTATCCTTTGGCTCATTCCGTTGACCTGACGACCGCCGGCGGTCGGGGGTTAACTCATCCTTAGATACTGATGTGGCAGACGAAGTAAAGGAATCACGTCGGCTCTCCCTCTTGCTGGTCTCTCGCTTGAGAGCATTAAGTTCGGGCAGAATCAAGCGGCGGATAGCGTCTTCGACTGTTTCGAGAAGCTTCGGGTTGTTGATTGAGGATTTAGAGACATCTGAGCGTGAGGAATGCGTTGCGTGGGTGCGATGGCTAGGAACCAAATGAGAAGCTGAGACATTCGAGTCAAGTCCTGACACATTGGATTCCTGTTGACTTCTGCTAGAGCGACGACGATGGGTTTTAATAGGCTCCTCCGTCCTCTCAGAAACGCTGCTGGTCCTGCTCTTTGGTCGACGCTTTCTCTCTGCTGTCGACTTTTCCCTCGACGACTTTGATTCTGACGCCTTTGACCTGTCTCTGTTTCGACTCTTCCGGTTCTTCAACTCATCAACTGCAGCACCGGCAAGTGCACCGGCGCCAACTGCTGCAACCATCTCTCGGGTTGCTGATGGACTGTCGCCCTTGGCGTCGCCGTCGAGAAAGCTGTCAGATGGAATGGCGGATATATCTGAAGCGTTGACGTTGTAGGTCTCCGAAGGGATCAATGGGCTGGCAGGTCGTCGTCGTCGTCCAGTGTGGCTACGATCAATCTCAATGTCAATTGGATTTCTCGAGACGTTGGACTCTTCGGTAGCAGAAGCGTAGGAGTTCATGCTGTTGCCGTCGTCCCCGTCGAAGTACTCAGAATCTCCCAACGGTATCCGTCGAGTCACAGAGGTGTTGCGAGCGCCTTTTGTTTCTGTGACTTGAAGATGGTGATCGGAACGGCCTCTCTTGGATGGTGTAAGGCGGACACGGACACTAGGACGTCGCTCGCCTGTGGAACCGACAGTTGACTTGCCGCCTTCGAAGTACTCGATGAGCAATGAGGTCTGAGATTTGCTAGCCTTGTGTCCACGGGTAGCAATGGTGACGGGTGTTCCGTCTTCAGGAATGGAGTAGGAGGACTTCTCGTCACCGGGATTCACCCCATCCACCGTTGTTGTGAGATCGGTGGGGGTGGTA
This sequence comes from Fusarium sp. NRRL 29148, assembly GCA_013759095.1. Lineage (NCBI taxonomy): Eukaryota > Fungi > Ascomycota > Sordariomycetes > Hypocreales > Nectriaceae > Fusarium > Fusarium sp. NRRL 29148. The sequence goes on along the minus strand of JABSTL010001244.1, from coordinate 639 downwards.
TTAGTCTCGGTTTCGGTAGGGGCGGGAAGTGGAAGAGATTTTCTGGAAGATACACCCATCGTAAATCTGGTGAGGCTCTTAAATTGAGGTGTTTCGGGGCCCTTTCTTCCCAGGACTGCGATCCGGAGCGGATGCAGAGAAACACCGGTGGGAGAGGAGAGGTTGGTTGATTAATGGTTTGATATCAAGACATGCGGAATCAAGGAGCAACAAAGATTGTCTAGCAGGACATGTCAGTAAACCCGAGTGCCCAACGGAGGAGTAATAACGGTGTAGGCCGATTATATGGGGTAACGAATCGCCACATGCGTTGAAAGCGACTCGCTCGACTCATGAAGCGGAGAAGGGTAAAGCAACGGTCAAGGGAAAAGGAAGGATGAGAGACTTACAAACAAACGACCCGATTAGAAGAAAGGAAACAACTTTGGACGTCTACCAACTACCCAGAGACAGGACGGTCGATAGCGATGCCTACTTACAAGAGTCGACAACCGACACAGCTCGACTCGAATTTGACCTGGCCTTAGAAGCCTCAAGGTTCCGTGGGGAATTCGAGAAGGAGAAGATTTGGGGGAAGGGTTAAGGATGCGACGTGCGGCGTGGTCGATTGTAAAGGATGGTGTGAAGGCTCATGGGATG
>JABSTL010001243.1:0-20432 GCA_013759095.1 Fusarium sp. NRRL 29148 | reverse complement strand
TTATCAACATGAAGTTGATCATATTCAGTATTGCACTGTTGGTTGCAGTTGCTATCGCTGCACCAAGCCAGAATGCGACGCTTTCTCAAGTACAGACCAGAGTCGAGTGGCGGAAATTGTCGAAATCAGCTCAAGCAGACTACATCAGCGCCGTGAAATGTCTGGATAAGCTTCCTTCCAAGATTGGCTTGAAGACATCTCACTATAACGACTTCCCTTATGTTCATACAAAGCTTAACATTCAGAGTGAGTTCAACGTCCTTCATCTTTAGGCTGATGATGCTGACCCTGCCTAGTCCATTTTGTGGCACAATTCCTGCCCTGGCACCGATATTTTGTGCATCTTTACGAGAACTCCCTACGAGAATGCGGATATCGCGATTCTATGCCCTATTGGGACTGGACACTCGATTCCGAAGACATGTCCAAAAGCCCAGTGTTCTCGACTGACAAGACACGTGGTTTTGGCGGTAATGGCCTGAACGGAGGCTTTGTAAGCCCGGCGCGACCGAACCCCTTGACAATGTGTGTCCTCGATGGCGCATTCAACAACTTCACCGTGCAATACTATGACAATGCGTCGAGGCCGCATTGCTTGAATCGCGGGTTCAACGACGGCTTAGGCCAGGCCGGCAAGTTCCAAGGAAACTCTTATTCGCCACAGGTGGTGTCGAAGATAATAAATAACTCCATGAATTTCACTACTTTTGCCACAGATCTTGAGAATGGACCACATGGTGCTATCCATCAAGCCGTTGGAGGAGACCTGATACCATCAACATCACCTAACGGTAAGCTTCAAGCGAGAAAAAGACCCCCTCGGCTTCCTTTGTAACTAACGCACCCTCTAATACAGACCCTCTCTTCATGCTGCATCATGCACAGATCGATCGTTTGTGGTGGATCTGGCAGCAGAAGAGCCCTAAGCAGCGAAACTCGGACTATTCGGGAATACGCATTCTTGCATCTGGTGCAGTAGATGAGAAAAAGGCGAGCTTGAAGGACGAGATGCCTATGCTTGGTCTCGGCCCTGATAAGCTTGTCTCCGAGCTGATGACAACGTCGTCGAACTTGCTAAGTTATCGCTATGAATGATCGACATGAAGGTCGACGGCGCTGTTTGGAAGCATCAGGTCATGTAGTGCTTTCGTTTGAAGCTTGCTTGGAACACTTTCCGCGATCAAGATATCCTATAACGCTTTATTTGAAGTAGAAATGTAGAATACGAATTGACCGTTGCGTTTGTATTAAGCTTGGAAGAGTACTTTCTAGTCTTTATGAGATTACGAATCATCCTGACAGCTTCATAATATCATAAGTAAGATATTTCTCGTTACTAACAAGAACTGTATCTCTTAAGTAAAGCTATAATGAAACTCCCCCCACTGACTCATCTTCTGACAAGATTTCCTCGCAGTCACGACCCAAATGTCTAGTCTCTGCTGGAACTGGTTGTGACTGTCCTTCAAATTCATCGCCCGAGAATGAAGTGTTGTCGTAATCAGACTCTTCATCATATGAGTTCAAATCTGAACAGCTCCTCGGCCTGAAATGATATTGGCCATCATGCTCGAAACGCTCAAAATACCCAATTCGAGAGCGGGGACATAAAAGGCTGTGTTCATGATCAAGGTCGAATCTCTCTGTACAGGAATACTGGAAGACCAAACGACAAATTCCACAATAATCACAAGGGCCGTCAAAGAAATCAGTGAAGCAAAGCTCGCAATCTGCGCATAAGCCCTGGCCTAGTGTCGACTTGAACGCGGACTCCGCCTCTTCATTTGAGAACTCTGGCCAAGGCTTATCATTCCAATAAGGACAGCGATCCTCCCTACCATACCAGAGCGCTTCGAATATTTCACGGCTGTACCCATCTTTATAACTTGCCTTCCGAGGGTAATTGCTGCGGAACTTGGAGATGTCGTAGCCGCAAATGTCCAGAACAGTGTCCCACAGATCGCCCAGCAAAGACGACCGGGACATGGAGCAGGGCCCACACATGCTTCCATATGCGAGGTATGAAGGTGTTTCTTCGCTGATATTGGCTGTGCAAGGGTCGGCTCCCTTTGATACGAGATACGTCAACAGATCGCGTCGCTCCAGTACCTTTGAAAATGATTTTTTCTCGCTTGAAAAGAACCCGTGAAGCCCATTTTGCCTCCCATAGGAAGTCTGTAAACTGTAGCCATGGCTGATTAAAAGATCCAAAGTTTTCCTCTCCTGCTCTGTATTGAGCTTTTCAGCTGAGGATTCTGCCCAAGCTTGACAGAAGTTATATATGTGATCTTCACCGTCCGTCGGATAACCTGGAAGGGCGAATGGGCTAATACAAAAGGTGCGGTATAGTATATGCCTAGCCTTTTTATTTTACGAATGAGCTCATTCCAGATTGTGCAATGATTCTCTCACCTCGATATCGACATCACGTGTCATCTCATTAACCAGCATTGGACGACCCTCTAATTCAACAGTAGGATCAGCTCCAGCACATAAGAGAATTTCTGGAGAGCTGACATAACTGCGGTTTCGGTATGCTATAATCAGAGGGTTTCTTAGTTGAGATTAATTAGTTCAAGTTCGATTCAAGGTCTTTGGAAGGATAATACATTTTGTTGTTATTCGGGAAGTTGTCTTCTGCAACCTCGTCAACATCTAAGCCTTCCCGTATAAGGAACTTCAACATTGGAAGATTTTGGAGTGCATGCTGAGATAGGGGCCAGGATAGTTAGCTTAATGTGGCTTGAAAATAATAAGATCAATGCATAGCGAATGCTCACTAACTTCTCTCGGCCGGAATAAGGGGGAACTTACATGCAGTAAAGACCAGCCATTCTCATCATGGTCGTGGAAGCTAGCTTTGTTGTCAACTATCAATCTCATAAGATCTTGAACCGATCCATGCGATGCCACTCGAAAGACGTGCGAGTCGTTGGGGAGAATCTGGCAAACTATCACTCGTGGCAACATGTTTGTAAATCGGTCGAACAAAAGCTGGCCCCGCCTCACAGATACGGTGATCATCTTCCTTTTGGTTTTGGACTTTACGGTCAGATTTCCAAGGAACCCCCACCCGCTTACTCCGCTGTGCGGTCCGTCTTGTGATATTGGTAAAAGTTGTCTGCGTCGTTTTGCTGTCGTCACCGTAAGGAAGTTGTCGCCGGTATCCATTTCTTTGCGCTTTTTTTGTTGAAGAATACCAACTCTTGCCTCAGTAACCTCGAAGGAGTTCATCGGTTCTTTTCAAGTTAGGCACTAGTTTCTTGTATGGCAGATAGACTTGCCGGTTTGGTTGACTCTGAAGGACTGGGCTGAGAAAATTAGACTTGTGAAGAGCTTGATCTCCTCCGAGACGTCTGTATCCCTATCTCGATCCCCTTCCCCCGCTTTTGTAGACTGTGCATCATCCCGAACAGACTGCAATAAGCGTTCCAGGTCGTCGAATATTTCCTGTGCGTCATCGAACTCAATAGTGCAGGGCTTCTTTTCAAGTAACCACATCAATCGACCGATGGTATCATCCAGAGTGGTCTGCTGCGAAATTGGTGAATTCTCGTCGTCTAGTTCTACAACCCTTGGTGAAATGCCTGATGACCCGATTTTAGTTTCAGCAAATGTGCTAGATACTTGCAATACGGCCATCTCTTGTTGAAGCTGTTGGAGAGAAACAAGCACCTCATTCAATTGTGTTGCTGTAGGTGATGTCTGCTGGAGTTGCTGGATACTATCAAGTATCTCCGCTGACTGTGTGGCTGTAGGTGATGTGTGCTGCAGCTCATGAATACGGGCCAGTATTTCGGTCGATTGTGTGGCGATGAGCGACGACCGCTTGTCCTGGATGGTGCCTAAATAGAGTGTAAGCAGTTGGGCATGGCTTCCAATTACATGACGCATCCGATCGAGGTCTTTCTCCTCAAAGCAAATCTTGAGCTTTCGCCATAGTTGGCCTCTTCGGCCATCCGCTCCTGAGACATGGAGTTGGCGAAGTTTGGCCTCAAATCCGAGCAAATCATCTCTGCATTTCTTGACCATCTGCTCAAGCTTTGATCTATCGGCGGGTCTGGCTGTTGATGACACCACTTTCCATACTCTCTGAAGAATACTCTGGAGCTGGGACACTTGATCGTTGATAGAGCTAAGGATTTCGGGACCGTCTTTGATTGCTGACAGGACGCCATGAATTGACTTGGTAGCGGAAAACGCGACAGTCACAAACGTGAGTATGCTGGCGGTAGCACCCACGGGCTCCATGGACACTGATACTGGCTGCTGACTATGGGATGAAGGTAGTAAGGAAGGAAGTTTCCACGGAAGACTCAACGGGATGTTCCCACGGTAAACAGCTGATGAATGACGGAAGATTGCCCGGAGGGTCTTTGCGCTTTTACCCACAAAACAGGCACAGCCTGATTTGTAACATTGAATGTACATTTCACCACAGCCCCAAGGGCCTGTTCACGGTATGACATGGCATCATTTCATTGGTACGGGTTCAATGCGCAATGGCGCAGATCGTTCCCAGTAGTTCAGAGCCGCAAATTACTGGGTCAAGTTACGCGCATTGCAAACAGATGAGACAGCCATATGTTACGCCTTGGTAAATGCCTTGCACATGCATTCGTACATTGTAGCCTTTGCTGGCCGCAGTGTGTATTCAGCCAGCCACCATAGAAGTGAGGGATAGGTTTTCAACCCAGACACACCTTTATGTGCCCTAGGGAATGGGGGAGGAATTGAAACTCGGGACCTTAAGCCTAACTGATAAAAAGATTTAGGTAATTTAGTATAAGTTTAGGATTAGTTTAGGATACCTTTTACAGAGTTTATTTTATTATTAGTCTTATATTTCTTGCTCCCTAAAGGTGCCTAAGGTAGAATAACTTTCCAGTTAACTTCTCTTAGTTTCCGAGATATGATAACACGGACTGGTATTTAGTAGCAAGGTAAACTAATTGGCTCGATACTCCTAGTCTGGCTGCATGGCACTCCGAAGGCAAGCCAAACTGTATATGCGTTCTAACTATAAGATTACAGATACTGGCAGGCTGTAGCTATCGAATAGCTTCAGAAAAGAATCTGTGCATCTGATAGGAAGCTCGCCTGATCGAAATCGGTTATTATAGGGCCTGAAAGTATAAATCTTGTCTTCAGTTATGGAGTTCAAATACAACCGCTCGTTCTTATCCTTACATACGCGAGATAAACTTCAAGCCCTACAAATTGACCCAAAACACATGCTTCTACATAACAAGGGTCATGGTCAACACCCCCACCGCTGTTAGCTAAGATTGCTATATACAACTTCTGAATCTGCATCGTCCCTCTCAGTGCCATTTTGGTTGTACAGGCACCCTATCGTTTCTCCGCAAACTAACTCTGTGGCGCTTTGAATTCGTTGTAAATGGGTAGTGATTTCGACAGGAAGGATTAGTGCACGCCCCAGGAACGCCTGGCGGTCCAGAATATGTATATGATTCTGGGCTGATTGCATGGTACCAATCGTGACATGGTCCATTCCAATCCGATTTTCTGACACATATTTTTCTCTCATACAGAAAGCAAAGACGAGTGATCGATTTATTAGGCCCGCAGCGGCGAGGCTCACAAAACACCGACAGCCCGTGAGCACGATTCCCCCAATCGTCGCGATCCTTGAGCTCGCCGTTTTTGGGCCATTTGCTGATGGGTGTCCACATCCTCTCTTCCGCTGCAGGGTTGTCTGCGGCGAAGAAAGCGTCCATTTCAAGAGGAGTTTTCGTGCTGCGCTCTGGGAGAATACACTGCGCTCCCTGCCGGCGAACGGACTGAATAGCCTCGAGTACTTGGTCGGCTGCTATGTTGCTATTCTGACCTGGCACAAGATTCCGACATCTCTCCGCCGAGACGGCAGTGAGTGACAGGGACAGGCCAAGCCTGCCGTCATCAGAGCCACTTATCTTGGCCCTGGGAATTTCGTAATGACAGAGATCGTTTTCCAAATGACTTGGATGCCTGCAGGTTAGAACCTCTTTCAACCCACCCGCTCGCATAGCCTGGTGTTTTATGTCATGCCAAAACAGGACCTTGTGTTCGCAGAGACGAACATAACCCGTTTTGGCAATGCATGCTCGCTTTGATTCCTTTTGCAATTCTTCATGGGAAAAACATGAAGATGGATGCTCAACATAGCATATGCGGCAGTATACCCAATCTTGGTCGTCCCGGGCGGCAAACTTGCACGTCAATGAAACACCACGTCTCTGTCTCTTGCCGACTTCCAATTGGCATAATTCGCAGATCTTGTCCTTTCTGACAAGATTTGCGAGTTCTGTTGTGTCTTCACATTTTATCTTCCCCTCGAAGCAATGGGCTTTTCTGAATACCAAGTTCCTGTGCTTCGATCTAGCAATAGTAGAGTCAGTTTTATAGCCGACACACCATGCACAGCAACCTCTGTCTGAAAAAGGATGTGGTAGAAACATCTTGTCTTTAGCCAGACGTCTTAGTTGCCGGGACACCTGCCGAAGAACAAAGAATGCGAACCGAGATTGTTGGTCAGTGCCTTCATATATTTGGCGAATGACGCGTAAAATAATCTCTTCTGGAAGAACGGCCAATTTCGATGCAGTCGATGGTTTATCGAGCTTCTCCTTTATGGCAAGTTGTAAGCTAGATGTGTTATTTGCAGTCGAGACTTGGGGCTGAGAGCATATTTCGGCAGAGAGAACCTCTTTTATGGCGTTGACTGGACCATGGGTGTGTGGATTTTCTGATGGGCATAGGTTCTTAGGTGTTGGTGAACACTCATTTTTAAGTTCAATCTTCGTCGTTTTATATTTGTGTGAAGTTGTTGGCTGTATAGATAAGCCCGTTGAGCTCTCGAACCTGTCTTGTATAATAGTGACTGGACCTTCGGTATGTGCCACCTCCGATGCCGCCAGGGTCTTTGGTGTAACTAAGCCATCCAGTTCAGGTTTAACCTTTTTCGTTTGATGGTTATCTGAAGTCGTTTGCAGGATTAGCGAATTCGTTGAGCTCTTTGCAGTTTCTATCTTGGGCATCTCCACAGTTATCGAGCTGTTTACCTCATCCGTTCTCATGGGATGGATGTTTTCCACCTCTTCTTCCATTTGAGTTAGTAGCAATAGCAGGAAGCGGGTCTAAGTCTTACCTGAACAGTCTGGAGGCATACTTCTGCGGCAGCAGCTAAAGAGAGTACATAGCCAGTGTTTCAACATCTTGGATAGTGGTGCGCGGTCTTCCTTCTTCCCTTGTGTTATGGTGTGGTGTCCGACAGCATGTTTGCGGCAAAGCGCCAGTTTTCGGAAGTAAAGCCACGTATTTTATATGAAGGACCAGCGCCGAATATTTAAGCTCCATGCTGTGTGTCTTCAGGATTGTGAAGGTAAAAGTTAAACTTTATAACCTTTATGGCAAAAGCCAGTTTTTTAGCGTAAGCCAGTGGGCTCTGCGAACATATTAGGGTTCAAATTTTGCAAGAGCTCTTGATGAATCACGAAAAGTAAACAACACAACCACCTTGTCAGGCGACGCGTTAGGGTGTTGGTACATAAAAACGCTTCCAACCCCCTTATTCCAAGGACCAATAGCATCTTCGTACTCTATATTACCTGAGTTCGCAAAATCGCATAGGATCTATTACCGCGATAAAGAGTTGTAAGGCATAAACGGAATTTTAAAGCAGTGTAGAAGGATCTCTCGATTCATGGAATTGGCGAAGTCGGCAAACCGTCCTTTGTGCTTCTCTATGCTCACCGATCCTTATCCGGCTACCAGTTCATAACCCATTATAAAATTTGTGCATCTGATTAGAGGTCAGCCTGATCGAAGTCGGTGTTTCAGGTATCTTCCCATGTCCGGGCTGACTATTCACCTGTTCCGTACAGGGATCAGAGGAGGGGCATCGAAAAAGATCATGAAGAACAAATCTGACTCTAACTATGAACCAGTTGGTAGAGACCTATCGTCTAAATCAGTTGCAATGTCCACACCTCCCATCTCGCGGCTCTGAAAGAACTGCTCCAAAGTCCTCGATGTCAATTTCTTGCTGGGCCATAACCCCATCAACAACAAAGACTACCGCCCATACGACACGAGCAAAATTCTCCACCGGTTTGAAGACACTTGGCCTGAACTACCAGGCTTCGCAGCTTCCGGCGGCTCTGGTTGTGGATTATGCAGATTGTTTCGAGACAATTTTGCTTCGCAGTATCCTTCGACCGAGTATAAAGGACCCGTGACTGGCGATATATCAAGGTCCGCGACATCCATTCAAGTGGAGCCGAGGAGGGTGTTCGATTACACTGTTTATATATATGACGGGCCGAATTCGTTTACGGCACTAGCGTATGCCCAGTTCTTGCTATGTTCTGATGGCGGTATGCTTGACATTCACTTCAGAAAGTGAGGATATACTAACAGTGGCTAGATAGTTTGCCGTTTCTGCGGGCTCCTGATACAGAGGTTCTGTCAGACCAAACACTGAACTTCACAAAAAAGTCCATTGAGCATTGTGCATCGACCTGTCATCCATGGCAACCTTCTGGCTCTACTCCCGCCCGACTACTGGATATTGGAGAATAGAAATCGGAAGGACGCATCAAGCTCGTTCAGACAGAGGGATTACCGAGGGTGAAATACGCAGCGCTGAGCTACTGCTGGGGAAATGCAAATGATGCAGCTTATCAGCCCAAGGCAAATTCCGCAAACTTGTCGGAGAGACTGGGAGGGTTTGGTATTGATGCCATGTCTCCTGTCGTTCGGGACGCTATTATAGCCTGTGATGCGTTAGGGATGCGTTACCTATGGGTCGACGCGCTCTGTATTCTACAAGGGAAAGGAAAAGCTTATATTGCGGACTGGGAGGTGGAAAGCCAGAAGATGAACGACATTCTTCGCAACGCATACGTTACACTATGCCCCTCGTCCTCGAACAGCTGCCGCGAGGGTTTTCTCGGTCGATGCAAGCTTCACCCTGGCATTCGTGTCAAAGCGCTGAGTAAGTCAAAGGCTGTTGTCCAGAACGAGAGTCTCGAATATTCCATCATCCCTTACAACGTCAAGTCAGACACGCCCTCCTTCATGTTCAACTTTGAGTTCACGGATTCCAAGTGGTACAGCCGTGCCTGGGTATGGCAGGAGGTAAACTTCTCAGCTAGGCTAGTCATCTTCGGCCCGACGTTTGTCTTCTTCCGGTGTCTGGAGATTCTGATCTGCGAGAACGGCGCGAGAAACGAGACGTTGGTTATCCAGAAAGGACTGGGGAAGTATCATAGTAAGCGATACCAAGATGCGCAGCCGTTCGCATTCTCTAGAAGCTGCGTGGAGAGCATTTCAACCATAGATATCAGCTTCGAATCAGATCGCTTAGCGGCAGTGGCAGGTGTTGCGAAACAAGTTTCTCAAGCAACGGGGAGTGAGTATGCTGCAGGCCTATGGGTCGATGATATCTTCAAGGATCTGATATTCGAGAGAAACACTCGTGAAAAGGGCGGGCTCGAGAAATACGAGAAGTCGCTGCGCGACAGGCACTTGGCTATAGGGCCTACATGGTCGTGGCCTGGACATAGAGGCGGAGTGTGTTGGGATTCGAACTTCTCGTGTTTGAAATACGGGACTTTGGAGCTTAACGGTGGAGATTGGGAGTATGAGTGCACGTACCTCGATATCACCACTGACAAAGTAGGCGACAACCTCTTTGGGCAAGTGAGCCGGGGCTCTTTAGCTGTGACTACGAAAATGGCATCTTTGGCAGAAATAGCAGCACTTCAGGATGGAGATGATGATGATCTGATCAAGGAAATGTTATTTACGCCGGAATACAGGAGCCAAGTGGCTTGCGGTATCAAATGGAACTGGGACGTTGATATCACGGACACCCCGAGGCATCTCGCAGATAAGATTCTGGTTATTGCTTTCTCTACCTGCTTGTACGAGCTACGCAGTGAGATTGAAAATTTGGACGGATTGACGGTGTATCCGGCGGAGAAAGAGGGCGAGTATTACAGAATAGGGTCCTTCGAAGCACAAAGTTCGGATGATGACAATGAGGAGAAGGCTACTGGGTATCTCATACGGAGGGGTGGAAGGAAAGAAGCGTCATCATTACTTAGAATAGACGTTTATTACTCCTTTATTATAGAAGATCATAGCTGTTCAAGTGACTAACTAGAAAGCTGCTATTGAGCGCCTAAGAACATGTATCTTACACAGCCCGCATCAATGTACCCTCCAATACCGCCATTATCACCTGCAGGGCAACACATTAGTATCTAGTCAGTTAATCGTGGGAAACAGTACTTACAGCCTGCATAAGCCTTGACAAACAAATCTTTGCACAGTGGCCCATCCTTTCCAAGCGGCCAATACGGATCCTGCGACTCCATAGTCGTCTTGCATCCCTCAACCCACGAAACCTCATAGTAATAGAGATCGCTCTTGGTGATCCCGGCGGCTGGGCTGTCGGACTTCATCTCAGCGGGCACGTTGGCCTCGCAGTACGCATCTGCCAAGGCCTTCACGGCGCTTGGGCTGACGTCCTTATGATCACCGCCTCTGTTCTTGCAAAATACAGGACCCAGTTCCAAAGGCGTGATCTTCTCCTCTGGGGGCGCTGGGGCTTCAGTAGGCTTGGTTGAGACCCATGATGCGCAGTATGTGTTCTCGACACATGCCTGACCCCTGCCACCGCCGCCCTGAGCGCACTGGGTGTTAGTTGCTGTCTCGGCACATGAACTACCATCAGGAGTAGAGATTGGTCCTGGAACGTCGGTGAGAGTTGGAAGACCGGTCAAGTGAAATGGCGGTGCTGTAGTTGAAGTGGTAGGCATGGCGGTGTACTTGTAGGTGCCGCAACCTACATCAATAGTACCCTCCAGAAAACTGTTCTCAGAGTCGAAACACTCATCGCCAAAAGCGTACATTGAGTCACCACAGGGAATCTGGCAATCGCCCTTTGCACCGCTCCAGTCATATTCGAACACCCAGCCCTCGCAAGACTCAGCTCGTTCGCGAAGCATATGTCGTCTCATATTAAGTGATGCACGCTTCTCTTGAGATCCGCTTTCGGCATCAGCTCCGGTGAGGTTCTTGCTCAGCTCGTCAGCTTCATGTCCATTCACGTCGGCGCAGAATTTGGAGTAGATGGACATGAAGCAATTGCGAGGAACATCGTCGCTGCTCTGCTGTTGGCATCGAACATCCGGGTGTTGAGCATCGTTGATAGAGATGTTCTCATCGTCAAAGACTTGCTGGAAGTATTGAGAGGTGTCGTCTTCGATTGCTTCCATTGTAGGAATCGCTTCGTTGTCGGCTGGTACTTCGCCGAAAAGGACCGACTCCTCGGGAAAAATACTCGTGGTGATGGTGGGGGTTTGTTTGGCAGGGCAGTCGATGGGCACAGGGCACGTTACGTAGACAGTACTATAAGACCTTTGTTAGAAACGCTGATGGAGCGAAGCTTGTGATATGGACTTGCCTTGTATAAGTCTCGCTTTCTGCGTAGAAGGAAACGGTCTTTGTGCATGGCGCGGGATCCTTCTTCTCACAATCATCTGGTTCATTGGGATCTTGAGGATCTTGAGGGTCCTTGGGATCTTCGGGGTCTTTAGGATCAGGATTCTCCGGATCTTTGGGATCGGGGTTCTCAGGGTCCTCGGGGTCTGGATTCTCGGGATCCTTCGGGTCTTTGGGGTTATCGGGTTGTTTGGGGTTGTCGGGAGTATCAGGAACCTTAGGAACGTCTGGAATCTTAGGGACATCAGGGACATCTGGAAGGTCAGGGGTCTTAGGACCGTCGGGCTTCTTGGGATCATCAGGCTTGTCCGGATCGTCAGGGTTCTTGGGGTCATCCGGCTTCTTTGGGTCATCGGGTTTCTTGGGATCATCAGGTTTGTTGGGAACTGGAACCGGTACTGGTACAGGCACAGGAGCTACATCTGTTGTTTTCGGATCCTCTGGTTCATCAGGTTTCTGTGTTGTGATTGGAGCAGCAGGGTTCTCAGGCTCCGTTGTGATCTCTGGCTCGGGAGCCGCTATTGTTGTAGCTGGAGGGGGAGGGTTATCAGGCTCAGCCGTTGTCTCTGGCTCAGGAGCAGGTACAGGCGTGTTTGGGCCTGTGGGCTGGTTTGGCTGAGGATTGGGGATGATTGGAGGAGGGTTGCGGTCATCAGCAGGTATCTCTTGTTCTTGCCTTGCGACAAGAACTCTAGGATACACTGGGTGCGTGAACACGGCTGCACCTGAGGAGGTTTCTTGTTCAAGGCTTGCATTGACTGCTGTGGCACCGAGCCAAAGTGCTGCAATGGCGCTGACCTTCCACGGTACCGTCATGGTGGCGGTTGTGTAGACAACGAAAGAAAAGAAGACGATGGTCCAAGAACGGCCGAAGGGTGAGAGAGAAATATTTGATGCCAAGTCAAGCCTGATATTATTTGGACAGCTTGAGCCTGAGTATTATGATATATACAGCTCGGAACGGATGACTTGGAAGATCGAATAGTGTTGTAACTATTGGTGGATAGAAACTCCGCTTGCATTAGCCTAGACTGCCTCACCTAAAATTATCCAAGCTCAAGGCAGGGCAAACAAGCAAGCCGTAGGATCTGCACAGCCGGCGGAGCACTATGGACCAATTGTGGCGCTTATTTCGGAAGTACGACCCATTTCGGCATGTAAACTCCTGTTTGTAATCTATCTTCATTACTTCTGGAGTTTATCTCCCGCCCGCAGCGGGATTCCGTGCAGAAGGATCAGAATGCATGAGTTTGCTTACATGTTAAAATTAACAGTAAGCTTTTCTTCAACTGTGCTCATCTTAGCGTCAAACGTTAGCTCTAGGAATAATCCGATGGTCACTTCGAGGCATTTCTGATAGACGAGCCAATCAGAGACTACAAGGTTGATGAGAAGCCGTAACAAGGCCAATCAAACAGATCTAGGCCCGAGCCGCACAGCCTCGGCATAGCCCTACGGATCCATATCTATCTGTAACGCTGGATCTGTTTACGGCAATTTCCGTGCTATGGGTTAAGCGCACAGTAGGACCGATACGAGGATCTGAACGAAACAGTTTTCTTAGGTCAGAATGAGAGTTAATTGCAGCGACATTGAAGGATTGCCTGTGCCTTTTCGCAGGGCTTAGACAGAGTCATTTCTTAATACAGAATTTTCGTTATCCTTGCTATTGACAAGCCATTTCCCTATTCAAGAAGCCTAGCATACTACAGAACCTCTCCATATTCTCAATCAAGCATAACTTGAGGCCTTATCTCTTTTAGTGAGCGTGTTTTGCTTCTCTGCCCTCACTTGTTCCTGCCATTCTCTTCTACCAATTTCTACTGTTCGTTCCCGGCCTATTGCTCTTCACTATGAAGGTCTTCTTACCTATCGTGGCCCTGGCTGGGCTCAGCTTAGCCGCAGACATGAATGTCTGGGACCTCGATGACTCTTGCCAAACGCCCGAACGTAAAGGTGCTTTCGACAAGGCGTACAGAGATGCAGAAGTCCTAGCAGTCAAGGCTCAAGAAGACCTTGAGAAGCTCAAAGGCGCGCGTCCAGACTTTGTCTCAAGCATGCGAACGAACTGGGACCGCATTGCAAGGGCTACGACCAACATGTTTGGCTTTGTGCCGAATAAAGAGGGCCACGATCCTAACGAGGAGCATTACTCAAACGTCAGATGTAAGTTGCCGCTATACAGCAGATATGTCTTTACTAATTGATAGCAAGATGTTTATGATCGTATGGTCAAGACCCTCCACAACGACGAGATGATCCCAGCCAATGGCTACGGCGGTCTCAAGCCTCTTCTTCTATGCGACGAAAGCAAATTCGTCTGGGTCGGAAGAGACGACGAGGATCCTCACGATCCATTAGGACGCCCCCTCCGCGAGTCCAGACCTAAGGAGATGGCGGATAACAAAGCTGGAGCTTGGGTCTACAAGAAGCGGTACCTGGTAAACAGCGTCAAGCAAGCCAGCACAGGACTCTGCAGACCAGGCGTGTTCGCCATCACACTTACCCGCAACGACTTCATCATCTTTTGTCCCCCATCGTTCAAGGACGAGGTGGCTAATACAAAGTCTGCTGTTGATGCTAAAGATAGCGTTCAGAAGGACGATATGCTGGATACATACTCAGCTACTAGCCTTTCTCGAGTCATGGTGCATGAGCTTGCTCATTGGTTTGGCGGTGATAAGACTGGAGGACCTGAGAACCGCCATAGTACGTTTATTGCGAATGATACTTTTTTGATTCTGTTCAGTGCTAATCTGCTTCGTATCTAGTTCCTGACCAACAAGCTGTCGGAAAGGAGGGAGCCCTCGTTTGGCAAAAGCCCGACGGCAAACGCACCACTGATGCGAGTCTCGCGGACCTTAAGAAATACCTTACATGTGAGCGCTTCTTCACACTATTTTCAATTCCAACTTCCTGCGAGATATCATTGTTGCTGACGATATAATTACAACAGACAACTTTATGTGGGTTTCCAACTTGGCGCGCTCTCACGAGGGGCCCAACGCAGGAAATTGTGGCCCAAGCAAAGCCACTTTTACGGCTGAGTCATATGCTCTTTTTGCATTAATGTCGTAAGTTGCCTGGAAAATCTCAAACTCAATTAGTGCTAATCATTTATCTTTTAGTTACATGGATAACTGGGATTGGGCTAATGATGGGAAGGCAAAGCCGTTTGTTGACGAAATGATCCCATATGAAAGACTTCCCAACAGTAAGAAGGTTCGTTTGGGATAGACAAGAATCATTATTGAATCACTTGAGTTAGCTGTTAACGGTGCTTGAATATCTTATAGAGTGCACTATTCTGTGAAGACAGGTTATGATTGACGATGTGCCAGCGGCCTTGATATTATAAACAAATGGCCTTTGGCCCCTATGGCTCATTTGGCTTCCGCCCATTAAACAATGAAATCAGCTAGATGTATCACATGTCTCACAACCTTTTGTGGTGATCGCTGCACCATGACTTGCAGCAAGAAAACCGTTGGAAGTCTGTTGAAGGTCGGCGTTGATGTATCGCTTAAGGAGGATATTCTCTTTCATACCTGTAATCTCCTCCATGTTTGCATGGATTCAGAGCAAACAGTTGTGCATTGCGGGGTCTCGTGAAACCTGTCCTCAAGGAGCTGTGAGAGTGTTGCACACCGCTAAAGCAGCCACTGAACTTTCCTCGAGTGTAGATCAGAGGAAGAAGGCAATTCACCGTCTGAGATAACAATATGAGAACATACCTGCAGCCACATATCCTATTCATTCGGCTGCCAGCGGCTTCAATTCCAGCCCGACTATGACATCAAGCAAGTCAGAGCAAGGCAAATTCACAGGCTAAGTACGAACCGTGTTTGTTAGCGCCGCCAATACCAGGATACCCAGGTTATATCTCGTCAGTGGTGGCGGCAATCTTCACCGCAATATGCATGGAGACTAAACAGACAGATCTGCGGCTGCAAGATGGGACGGGACGGGGTTTCACTCCGACCCTCCGATACCTTGCTCTTAGGCAGTTTTTATTGTCATAAGTGACATGTACCGGGCAGTTGCGCCACGAGAATGCATCTGCGGCACCTTATGCTGCATGTCTCACTACCCCTCCTCGTTGAGATGTGAGCTTCATGACGGAATCTAAAGTCAGACTCCAGGGATCAAATAAATCCTTTGGGTATCATACTTTTCCGCGAACGTGGAACTTGGAATCACCATTAGATAAGAGCAGCAGGTGCAGCATTGGCAGTCATAATGCTTGTCGGAACGGAGAATGTGGTTTCTGGTCGCATGTTAAACAAATTGAATCCGACGAATGACGTCGCTATTTCCTGAACTAAAAAAAAAAGCCGAGTACTAAGACACGGGAAGTTCTGTGGCGGGCTGAATCTCAGACAGAAAAGAGGGGTTCGGACGGGCCGCTGCTCTTTTAGGTGAGACACACAGACCGTGTAACCAGGCACAGCGAAACCTGTCACAATTGAGATCTTCTCAAACCCCGCTTCCCCGTTGACGGGTTATCGGGAGAGAAAACGATCTGTTTTCTGGCTCCAGGCCACTCTCTGGTCGGTATCAACGTATCATTCATCTAAGCGAAGTTTGCTCAACAATATGAATGGCTAGTAACACATCTGGGTGAGCATTCCAGGGACTAAATTATGTGAATGAAGAGACAAGAAGTATACAGGTCTTCCCCGACTCATCGTCGCGATTGTGAAACACAGGCCGACAGCCAGATCAGCAATTTACCCAATGGCATGATGCAGATGATTTCTCTTCTCTCAGAGAACAACAAGGATGACTGACTTACCGCTAGATCGTCGTCGTACCATGTCTCAGTGGGTGACTGGAATTTGATGTGCCGATGGCCCGGAGGGGAGAAAATCATCCCAGTATCCTGTGAAATGCGACTGATACGTGCAACTACATGATGCACGGTGACATGGGGCAGTGATTCTGGAGATAATTGGACAGCGGGGATGGATTGCGGATGATAGTTGTGAGACAGGAGAGTAGTTGTACACGTAGGCTGATCTACAGGTATTCTTTCATACGTTTTCCAAGGTCAACCGAACGGGTCTTTCTCTATAAGAACCCCCAGTATCTCTCCTCTTGAACACAAACTCTCAACAACATCAGCACATCTTCACTCTTCGCTTCTTTCTCAAACAATCCCTAACACAAAGCACTCAAAATGGGTTACGGCACTCTCGACAACGGCGACTGGCTCATGGTCGGTATGAGCATCTTCAGCAAAGACCGCTCCGTCGAGCTCCGTATGCAAGACGATGGCAAGCTTGCCATCTACTACAACAACCGCTGCGCCTGGCAGAGCACCGACCAGCAGATCAGCAACGCAAAGGGCGCCATCATGCAGGGTGATGGTAACTTTTGCATCTAGTAAGTCCATACTTCTCTATCTAGCATCCTGTGATGAAGTGACTGACGCTGGGTTCTCCGTAGTGACAAGAATGGCAAGGCCACTTGGCACACCAACACCGCTGCTCCCACCGGTGACAACAAGACCTTTGTCTCTGTCCAGGATGACGGAAATCTTGTTCTTTACAAGGATGGTGGCGCTACACCTATCTGGTCTTCTAAGAGTAACAAGTAGATTGACTGGCTTGGTTAGTATGGGGTATGCATTGATGGAGGGTACAGTTAAGGATCTAGGGACCAAGACAAGTTCTACCTACCAAATCTCGCATCTCCCATATCATAGATAGCCACCAAATCAAACTGAATCCGAAAGAGATGCAGTCATTTGCAATAAGTGCCAATAGGTCAATGACGACGAGATCTATATTAAATGTAGTTGGGAACTGAAAAAGGTTATTAGATTAACATGGTCTAGGATGCACCCCAATCAAGTCTTTTCTGATTACGACATGTCGAATCTAATAATGTTATCTAAGTATAAACCATGAGAAGTGAAGTCTTGAAAGCCATTAGGGCCTAACGCGATATCCCAATGATTTCCAGAAGGCCCTAGGCGCTGCAAACGCTCGTGAATGCAAAGCTGTCGAGATCGATTTGGATTCTGTCCCAGTCTCCTCTACAGGTTATGACAAGCTCCACATCCGCCTGCTCGACATTCTGACCTGCAGTAGACCAAGACACGCTGTCTGACTGCCAATTGCCAGCGACCAAGTCTATATTGCTGGGAACGGTCGTATCCGACCCGATCTTGACCTGGAGATCACATGCAGTGGACATACCAGTCCTGGCAACAACAACCCGGTAATAGTAGGAGAATTCGTAGTCGCCGTTCAGATTGGTTAGTGTCTGCTTGATAGATTCTCTCCCGTTGCTTTGACCGGCGTTGTAGATCATAGACCTGTGCACGACGTATCAGCATACGATAAAATAGAAAATATACAAAGAGTAGCGTACAGAACCTGAGTGCCAGCTTGAGGGTCTCGTTGGCCTAGGAAGGCGTCGCCAGTCCAGGGTGCGTAGCCGCCGACATTGTCATCAAAGCCCGGGTTAACAAGCAACTGGGTTTCAACGCAGCCTGGCACAGCAGTGGTGGTGGTTGCCGCGAGGGTAGTCGTAGTAGTGGCAGCGCTTGTCACGGCTGTCGTTGAAGGTCGACAGAGGCCGGCTTCGGCTCCGGCAAGGAACGCAGTGATGACCGCGAGGTTGAGAAGTGTAAAGGGAACCATTCTGGCGTGCGTCACGGGAAATAAATGTTTAAACGAGTGGATACGACTGCCAGGATTGCAGCGAGGTTTGAGAGAATGTGAATACCAGCACGTTTCGGAAGGCAAATTTGAGTCAAGGGGCGTACCGTCTATTTATCCCCTTTTAAATCCAGCTACCGGTATCTACGGAGTAAACATCAGCTCATTCTGACAGCTGTACCTGGCGCTAAACAACGGCTTGGCAGGATGTTATTGCCAATAGTTCACTACAGCTAGTCACCTTCGGAGATAGTATGCATATAACGGACCTGTCAGCAACGCCACTGTAGTCCATTTTACCAAATATGGTCAACAGACAACCAACAACCAACGCTTTAGCCAGGGGTTCTAGGTTATTTATTCCGCCGTGGACAAGCCCTCCATCTTTTGGCCTTCGGCTTATGCTGGTTGGCTCAGATCTGGCTGCACGCTCAAGCTCTTTCGGAATTAAATCTGCTATTATACTTTCAGTGTTGTAGCAACGTTTTATGAACCGCATTATACTGATAGATTGCTCAATTCGAGGATCTATGCCAGTAAATTCTGTTGGTTGCAGTATAATAAATCTCCTAAGTTTATGTACTTAGTATATATCAGAAGTTAAGCCTCAACGCCTCAGGACCTCTGAAGCTGCTCTATTACCGCAAACTTCTAAGCGTCACAAACTCGCGTGAAGGCCAGAGTATCAATGTCAACCTCAATTCCAGTGAACTCTCCATAACAAGACAAACCAAACTGTACTTCTGCCTGTGCAATCGTAGCAGCGCCCATGTCCAATACAACGCTGGCTGTCCTCCAGCCACTGACGCCATCGTATATCTCACCGTAAGAACTTACAGATCCGGCCGTGAGCTGAATGTTGCAAGTGTAATCGGCATTTGGGCTGATGCTGGCGAATCGATAATAGTAGGAGAATTTGTAGCTGCCGCTCAGATTCTGAAGAGTCTGCTTAATATAGTAATCGGGTTGGCCGTTGCTGAATGTCGCGGCGCTAGTTCGTGATTTATTAGCATATAACAGATTAAGATGCGGATTCCGAATCAAACGTACAGTGCGTTAGTGCCGGATTGGGGTTGGTTTTGGGTGAGGTACGCGTTGCTGGTCCATGGCTCAATGTCGTCATTGGAACTGTCGTCGAAGTTTGGGTTGACAAACAACTGAGTTTCAACACAGCCTGCCGCTGCAGTAGTCGTGGCAGACTCTGCTTCGGTCGTAGTAGTGGTGTCCGCCAGAGTTGAAGTGGTAGATTCTGCTTCTTCTGTAGTCGTGGTATCTGGCAGGGCCGTAGTAGTTGTCTCCCCTGGGATTGTAGTGGCGGTATCCGCCGTGGTAATGCCAGTAGTCGAAGCGATTGATGTAGCCGAAGTATCAGGTGCGATCGTCGATGTGGTCTCGGCAAGGCTTGTCGCAATGGTCGTCCTTGGCTTACAGGGACCGGCTTCGGCGCCAAGGAGCAGCGTAGCAATGGCTGCTAAGTTGAGCAAAGAAACACGAACCATGATGTCGAAATGGTTAAGAACGAGTGGATACGACTGCAGATATCGCAGCGTGAGGTTAACGAATGTGATTATTGAGATGTTGCAAGAGGCAAGTCTGAGTTGCAGATATCTAGTGCCAGGTGCCCCTTTTACTTATTATTACCTACCAACAAATACTGTTAGCTCTTCTTTGCGGTTGCAGTAGTACTCGCGCTAAGAAGGCTATTGCCAATAGTTCGTGACGCTATTGAGAAAATAATCGAGTTAAGCAAAAGACACTAACCGACTTCGGAAATATTATGCTTATAATACAGATGTCGTACAGGCTTATGCAGGTCCTTGCAATACACTCGGCAAATGATGTCGTTTCAATTGCCAGCAAAAGATCCAGGTCACCAGCTAACACTAATCAGCTTTTCCAGGTGGTGAATTCAGTTAACGAACTGCAGAACACCGACCTTCTAGCCTTCTGCCTCTGTTTTTGTGGCCGAGACATGCACAATCCGAGACGACTTCTAAAATAAATTAAGTCATATTTCACTGATAGATAAGTGAGCCCGATCCTGTTTAACGGTGTAGATGAAGAACTTTGCAGGATTGACTTTGAGTCCTAAACGACACGACGGAGAATTATAAGGCAAAAGTCTCAGTGCCGGGTAAGCTCTTTGCCTAACATTCCTAGCACTGGATATTATATCTGGGTTTGGAAAATAAGTGCTTTGTTATTTAAAGCTCTGGGCCTTACTGTCCCTGTTCTAGTTATCTTTTATAT
>JABSTL010001241.1:0-16339 GCA_013759095.1 Fusarium sp. NRRL 29148 | reverse complement strand
CGCAATAGGAGCATTGTCGAGACTGAAGCTGGGGATGGAAATAGAGGGAGGATCGGATGCGACGGCCTTAGGAGTTGTTTGTTCTTCGGGTTCGGT
Source organism: Fusarium sp. NRRL 29148 (assembly GCA_013759095.1). Taxonomy (NCBI): domain Eukaryota; kingdom Fungi; phylum Ascomycota; class Sordariomycetes; order Hypocreales; family Nectriaceae; genus Fusarium; species Fusarium sp. NRRL 29148. The sequence goes on along the minus strand of JABSTL010001241.1, from coordinate 16,243 downwards.
GATAGTTGGAGGCGGGGGTGCCACCTTTGGTAAAGGAGGCGGCGGCATAGAAGCAGCATCGTTCCTGTCTATCTTCGACGAGGAGGTTGGGGTATCGATCGCAGTAGCGATAACCTTCCCTTGGTCTCGACGCTGGTCGTCCTCTTGTGTGGTACGGTTGTCGGCCGGACGAGCCCGGAGTCGAGGGCCCGGCTCCACCTCGTGATCCGACACCATGATACGGGGTCCAGGATCAGCATCATCAGCTTCAGTCTCAGCCTCGTCCTTAGCTACAATAGCAGGAGGACCTGTCCCCCTCCAACGGATGAGGATCTGCAGCGGCTCTGGCATCCATGACGGCGGACGAACAAGCACCCAGACAACAGAGGCGACGATGAGGCCAATACCAATAATGCCCATGACGACACAGTAGAGACAGAAGTGTGAAACACGAGAAACACAAAGAGAGTTTCCCCCAGGTGACTTGGAGAGTTGGGGTCGATTGGCGAGAAGAAGGGAGGGAGTGGGTTGTGGAATGGTTATTGCAGAATCATCGGGCCACCTTGTAATGCGCCTCCGATAATAGTTGACGAGCTTGTTTTTGTCAGCGGCGGACAAAGAAAATCAGAGCTGGAGCTGAAAGGCCGGAGCTAACCTTGAGCCATGCAACGGGTAAACGCTGATTGGCTGATGGTTTGAGGTTCGATTTCCATGTGAATAATTACCGAATTCATAATTGAACTGGGGCGGACTAGAATAATTCTAGAGGGTTTCTGTCATAACTTTACTCTGAGCTCATCACTCCATCTCGCTTGTGCAGCGAGTTCTATTTTTGTTGTACAAACCGCAGATGAATGTACTTGACGTTTCTACTTTTCATGCCGATTTATTGAAGCATGAAACCATACAGTACGGCAATAATACGGCTCAAAGCCTTCGGCTGTTGCTTCTCGTGGCGTCAACGTTGTGCTAGTTGGTCATGCCACAAGCAGTTCTCCGTAGACAGCTCAGTGATCGACGGAGAAAAGCTGGCACCCGTGTATTTTGCAGGGGACAGGCTAGACAGGGTATTTGGAACAGGTCGAGATGAATAGCGAGGAGCAAGGGGCATTCGATGATCTGTGATTTCAGTTGGCATAAAATGTAATAAGCGGTGGATGTTTATTTGATGATCCATTGAACGGAGAAAGGGGAATTGACTGTTCTAAATACTGCAATACTTGTAATTATAGGCGAGTTTCACGGGGGGTTTCTGTCGATGTCAGAGGGGCGCACATTTGTAAATAAACAATTGTGCATCCATCTTATCATATCTGATCTAGACCGCCGCCAGGGACAGAGGTATGTTTCCCGATGGCAGCAACCAGTCAGATCACTCAATTACAAGACATATGAAACTCGAGTCTATAGCATGACATGTCCATTTATATGTCATGGAAAAGTAAACATGAGCATGATCAATCTCGAAGAGAGGTCAAAAAGCAAGACACTCACTCACTGACTGGAGCAGGGGCCGTCCCATCCTGGCCATGTCCTTCGCTTTGCCTTGTCCTGAATGAATGGCCACGATCCGTTCATCCCGCTAGTTTCTGGTTAAGTATTGCATGTAATTATTATCCCTAGCATTTCTCGTCTATTTTCGTGTGTTTGTGCTTCTTTTTTTTCTCGGCTCTCTCCCTTTCGCCTCTCTTTTCTCCTTGACTCATTCATTACTCCTGATATCATCCGTGAAGGCCTATGTCGTGACCCAACGGGCGGTGATTGCTATCTCGTCTATACCCGCCGTAAACAACTCAATTGGACGCTCCTTGTCTCTGGCAGAAAAGAAAGACATCCCCCGCTTCGAATCGTCAAGCCACTTCATCTATCCAACACTCACTCGACCCCACCGCCTCGTGTCTCTCATCATCGAAACTGTTTGTTTACTTTTGGACGTGATCACCTCGACATTGAGATTGGACCCCAAATTAGCCAGAAACCACTAGCGTTTTAGTGATCACCACACTGAAGCATTGGCATTACAGGGCGTCGCCCACTGAAGTCCTTTTACCCTTTCCCGTTACCCCCTCTACGCACAGCCAATGAGAACTCACCGCTCCATCCCGCTACCACTCATCTCAGCCTGAGCCAGCAAGTAGAGGCTCTCCCGACAACCCAACTCGCGGACAGAATGCGGACTCTAAACACCATCAACTCATCATCTTCTCGTCCTACATCTCCTGGCCTTTCAGTCTCTCAGCCTCATATCCGCCGCTCCGCTTCCTCCGCCGGAAACAAAAAATTAGTCACCTCTTCTAAACCTCTCCCAAAGACCCGGTCCAAGACCCCTACTCCGGGTCAGGCACAAGTCCAGACTAAGGCTCAGGCTCGTCCCCGATTCTCTTCCGCTGGCACCACTATATCCTCCAGCGCTCGCACAACCCCATCCCTTGGCTTTCACGACACAAAACAACAACATGTCCTTTCAGTAACCGCTACAATTCCCTCGACCCGTTCTACCTCGTCGAGTTCCGCTCCCCCTACCTTAAAAATGGCCCCAAGCCCAAGCGACACAAGGCATAGGCCCCCGCAGCTCAGTGCTGCAGCAGCAAAAACAGTCGGACGAACGCCTCTGACGCCCAAGATTGCCTCGACAGCAAAAGGCCCTTTATTAGGCGCTCCTCCTCTAGTTCGACGATCAACTCAAGGATTGAGCTCAGGCACGACTGGGCGCGACGATGCTGTGACCCCCCGTTCTGGCAGTCGACAAGGCCGCAACCATAGTAATAGTTCGACGCCCAATGGAACACCAAATTTAGATCGAGATGGATGGGATCCTCGAGCGTCTTTAGGATCCTCAGGAAGGCAATCACTGTCACGAGTTGAGTCTCCTGCAGATCCGGACGCCAAATTCTTTCGTGCAAGCGACGCTCCGACTTCAACACAAGCGGCCGGTCGTCCCTCGTTAGGCTCACAAAAGCCTGCATCCTACTTCCATGCCAGTAAAGCCAATGCTGAATATAAGAAGCCGACCAGCCCTCCCGTCTCTGCACCATTCACACCGACACTCAGTACCGCACCCGAACCTTCATCATCAAAGTTCTTTTATGCCAATGGCGAGGACCTCGAGCTTAAGCCCTCTTCAGCGAATTCATCCACGACAAGGCTCCAGTCTAAACGCCCAAGCACCAGCAGTTCATCAAACGAACAATCAAATCATGCACTGCCTCCAAGGCCACATTCTCCTATCAAGATTGCTCAACCCACACCTTCTATACTTAGAAATACCGGTGCGCCTGGTCTCGGGAACAGACCGCAAGTAGCGTCACCGCCTCAGATAGCTTCTCCACTAGCACCCCCAGCGTCTATTACCTCTTCCAAGAGACGAGTCAGCATCGATGCAGCGCCAAAAAAGCAGAGAGGCCATGCAAGAGCTGGCAGTGTTCCCAATTTTGATCACTCTCACTCACCTAGATTGCCCATGTCACCGGCCCGACGACCTTTTGAATATGGCTCACCCCCTTCAAGCCCTGGCTCAGCTCAGCCAGCTTTGACAATGGCTTCGATTCTTCAAGTTGCCGAAGATCTCGACAATGAGGAGGAAGAGGAAGAAGGGGAAGCGAAGAAAGAAGACGGATCCCAGCCCGACTTGCAGAGTCCTACCAAGTCCAGCCATGAGCCTGTGAACGAACTGGTCGCCAATGCCCGAAGAGAACGAAAGGTGCAGGATCTGGAAATCACCAACGCCTCCCTTGAAGCCATCAATCGGACACTGGAAAGGCAACTACGGAAACAGCAGGCCGAGATACGCAGGTATCGACGACTTTCAAGATCAGGCCGTCTCTCTGCTGTTGCTTCCGCGGCTTCTAGCCGAGTGACCTCTGCAGCACTCACAGATGCACCAATTAATCTTTCAGACCTCAGCGAGGAGGACAACTCGGAAGCTCCCTCAGACGAGGAACACGACTCACTTGACGAATCAGATTTGTCAATGACTGACTCAGTCTCGGCTTCTGACCCCCTTGATCCTACTGATGAGAAAGCGATCGAAAAGGCCATGTCCCGACGGAAGCGAGATGAAGATCGTCTGCAGCTCGATTTGACCAAGCACCGGGAGTTGCTTGTCGATAGTCAGAAGATCAACCAAAGTATCAAACGATGCCTGAACTGGACTGAGGTTCTTATCAAAGAGGGCCAAAAGGCACTCGAGTACAAGGTCCGTGTCACTGATGTTGAATTTGGCGGCCATATACTCGCTCCTGCGATCGGGGACGAAGACGAAGATGAAGACGATACGTTGGCTAGTGTTGACGATCTCGAAACTGATCCTGGAAGTGCGGCACTCGAGGCTCCTCCGCCTTGGGAGAAGGGCTCCCAGGATCGTGATAGTGGCATCGAATTGCAACCAGACAGCAACTAATCTCAGTCATCGGAAGATGGCACATTTTCTCAATACTCGACACATTTCGAAAGCGACCAGGACGTCGTAACACCTACAACTCACCATACCAAAATTTTGTTCTACTTCTTTTCGTCTTTACACACCAGGCAAGCCTCAGGCCATCACAACAAAATACCATCATCAGATCTACGAAGTCAATGGAAATAGCATGAATGCATACAAGGCGTTGGGCAAGCAAGCGATCATCTTTACGTCCCTTTTGTTTCTTTCGACAGCGTTTTGCTTCCCAGCGGCTACGATGCACCATCGATTCCACCTCTCAAACGATCTTTCCTCTCCCAAAAGGAGCACCACCACAAATACTCAGCCTGGACAATCGTTACATATGCATACGCCCTTCGGAGATTTGGGCCTTTTTGGTTTTCATTTGTCGCCAAGATTTGTGCTTTTTCTTTTTCGTTTGTTTTTGGATACATACCATGTATAACAGATACCCCGGAAGAAGTTTCCACGCCAACCTGGCGAATCAACAAGATGGAATCATTGGAGGAAATTGCAGAAAAGAGAACCTGGCCAGGGAATTGCTCCTCAAGCTTCCCACAGTACGGTTACATCGAGTTCCAAGAACGGATGCGATAAGGAAAATTAGATAGTTATCAGAAATAGGAAATGGATATAAGATGTCAGGAGATAAAACTCCAATCTTCAACTCAACTTCATGATCTTTGCCTATATTGTCTGATCCATGTATATGCGCACTTGGATAAACAACGTTTTGAGAAGCACCAAACAAACGGCCGTCAAAATTAATAAAGGGGGGAATAGTGTCATGAAAATTATATCTAAATCAATGCCAGTCATCATCGATCTATAACATCCACCCATTCATCATGCAAGCCACCAAGCCAAGTCCATCAAGGTGATGTCCGCCATCATTTTCAGGGTCCTCAAACAAGCAGGTCTTTTTCAGCCTTTCTGTGTAGTCTTTTCTCTACCCTCTGCCAACTCCCCAGGAAACATCATCCCTGCTCAAGGTGTCGTAGCGTGCTCCTTGTCTTTGGGTTCCTTGTCCTTGCTGTGGAAAGACTTGCGGTCCTTCTTCTTCTTGTGATCTTCCTCTTTGTCCTTCTTCATCGCGGCCTCGGCAACGAGCTGCTCGAAGACGAGATAGTCGCCCTCCTCTTCAGGAGATCGCTCAGCCTAGTTAAGGTTAGTGGGATTCTGACAAAACAGGACTTGAAACGTACCCGGATAAAGACATCGCCAATCAGAACAAGAGCTTGTGCGCGCTCAAGTCGCTTGTTGAGGTGGACCTTCTTGTCGTTCAGAATGCTGTCGCAGACCTCGCGCAGAACGCTCTGAATCTCAAACTTGCTTCCCCTCCATGCAGCGGTGAGAATCTTGCCAGTCACACGTCTCTCGTACTCAGCACGTTTCTCATCAGTCCAGTCCTCGCCACCCTTCTCCTCCATCTTAGCCATATCCTCCATGGTCTGTTGAGCATCAATAGCGCTGCTGATGGTGTTCCATGTCTCCTTGACGAGCGTGCCCTTGTCACGGAGTCTGCTGAAGAAACCACCGATACCAAAGAACTTCTGGCTGCGGAGTAAGCTCGAGGCCTTGGAGACATAGGTCTGACCGATAGCGTGCAGGATATCAATCCCGAAAGACTCCATCTTCAGGTTCTCAACCTCGAGACGCATCTTCTCCTGGAACGCCTTGGTCACGTCAGGGCCCTTGTCTGTCTCTGTCCACACACTAAGTCTGTCGAGAAGCTTCCGAGCGAGGGTGTCGACACGCTCCTGGCGAATCTTTGCGCGCTCCTTCTCGTATGCTGCCAGCTGCTCTCGCTGCTCCTTGGTCAGGCCACCCTTCTTCTTCTCCTTGTGCTTGAGCTCCTCCTCTGTTAATTCACCCTTGTTCGCCTCTGCATCGAGGAGGTCCTCGTGAGACTTGTCCATCAGTGCGGGTCGAAGAGGGATCTGGGTTCGGCTGCGTGAGCTCGACGAGGGAGCAGGTGATGTGGCATCGGTTCGCTGAGGGGTATCGGCGGAGAGGCCAGCGGCGGGCGCGGCAGGTGAAGCGGGCTTGGTCTCCTTGTCGTCATGAACAGAAGCGGCAGCATAAGGCGGCGATGGGCCTGTTCGGTGCTCTGCAGCGGCAGCGGCCTTCTCCTCTGTCTTCTGCTCTTGCTCCTTGAGGCTCTCCTTCTTGGCATCTTCAGTTCCAGGGAAATCCTCCTCGGCTTGGGCGGCGGCAGCGGCTTCAGCAGCGGCAGCTTCTTCCTCCTCTTGCATCGTGATGTCCATGGTTGCCGTGAGATCCTTCATAAGACTAATCTCACCGATCCAGTCCACGAAGGCCTCGCCTCCAAAGATGGAGCTGAAGAATTCAGCTGGATCGGCGAAACCCTCTTGCGGTCTTGCGGAGTCCTTTCCAAACTTATCGTAGGCTGCGCGTAGATCGGAATCAGACAGAACTTGATAGGCCTCACCGATGGCCTGGAACTTTTCGTGGGCGGTAGGGTCATTAGGATTCTTATCTGCATGTAACAGATGTTTAGTTCTCCGAAATGCTACGAAGCGGTAGAGGTGAGGAACAAGAGCGAACCTGGGTGGTGGACAATAGCCATCTTGCGATAAGCCTTCTTGATCTCCAGCTCGGTGGCCGTGGGCTGGACACCCAGCGTGTCGTAATAGGCGGTATCGACGACCATGATGGAGGATGGTTATGGGTACTTTCAGCTTGATGTTTCCAGGTTCCAGGTACGCAATCTAGGGGTACAGGTGGTGGGTAGAAAATATGAATGGTTGAGGTTAGTGTAGTATAGTAGATATCGACTACTAAGAGAGAGTATGGGAGGAAGAAAAAAATGGTCGAAAGCAAGAAAATGGAAATGTTGATGATGGCGTCGGATTGCCTAAATGAACTAAGTGAAGGTGCCTGCCAGCCCACCCTAAGCTTGGCTAGATTACCTTGGCGGAAATTTCCTGGCATCGCCTCCAATTCAATAGAAGGTTAATGTAACGTATTCTACAGCGCCTCTATATTTACGCAAGCTCCCATCCATGCCCTATCCTGCCCTGCCACTGCGTGAGGTAAGAAACTTTCCTTTCAGGCTTCGCACCAGCCCAACGTATAGCACTAACAGCCCGAGTCCAGCACCGGTGTTTTCTTGCCCAGAGAGAGGGGTCTCGTAAGGTAGGGACTCGAGAGAGTGGAGGTGGAGGTAGATTGATCAGAGAGCCTACGTAATGGTGGGGCTATACTGGGATAGGTAGACACATGAAAAACAGCTGTATCGAGGCTGTGAGAAAACGCAGACAGGCTACCAGGCTGCTTAAGAGAGAACTGTAATAATAACTATCAACCGCTTAAAACTCTTAATCGAGTTCTATGACTATTATAAACCGTTCCTAGTGCCCTTCCCTTCTCCTTTTATTCATTTATGAATGCTTACCACTGCTTGCTTCTCTTGTAACGGTTCCAAAGTGCCTCTTCAATGCCAGAGATTTCCGTATACCCCCGAACTTTCAGAGCATACTGCAGCTTGGTCATACCCAGCAGAAGAATGGTTTTTTGTGAGCGTGGGAACCCAGAGAGAATGCCCAGTTTGACTCGGGCTCCAGTCGTTTCCACCCTGGACTCTGTCCATTATACAGGTCTCGATGTCGAGCAACAGCTGCCGAATGCAAAATAAATATGAGACTTTAGAAGAAGATTCCAAACTAGACTCAATAAAGACTCTCCTAAACTTAGACTAAATTGCCTAAGCCTTTCCATCACTTAGAATAAAGGTCTCAAGTTTTCTTGCCTCCCCTTGCTTAGGTACCTACCAACTTCGCCCACGCTGGTTTCATGATCCATATGGACTTAAGGTTGTTGTATCCAGTTCCTCGCTCATGTTTCCTGTGGGTTATTGAATGCTTCAAATGCTTCAAATGCCACGCACTTGCGTGGACATTGTTCTCAGAATACAGCATGAGCACAACCCAGATCTGGAACTTTCAAGAGTTATCAACTTCAAGACCAAGCTTCGAACCTTTCTCATAGTTTTTCTGCCGAAGTGATACAGATCCAGTATGCTTTAGTTCGAGATTTCATGGCAGGACACAATTTCCGTGCTGCGCGGGTTGTATCCCCATCAATGATTGATATAGGTTTCCAGGAAGCCAAGGTACTCGGAGGACAAGAGGGGTTGCGACGACTTGTGTTGAGCTTGTAACAATATCAACTCAGTTTGAAGATTCTTGGACATGCCATGTGCCATCTTTATCACCTAGGTAGCTCAGACCAGTGAGTGCCGCATGTCGTTGCGAACCGGGTGGTGTAAGGTTCAGCTGACGGCGCCTCAGACCTGGTATATCAGATTAGGATAATTGCAGAGAGTAGACCGTCTAGGCTTAGGATTTTCCCCCACTGTGAGTATCGCATACTGGACCAAGACTGCTGTCACTCCTAGCGGCGTTGGATAAATCCGGCTGGGCGGTCAGGAGGCCCGGATCGTCTACATGCATAAGGGTCCATGTCGACCGAGCCGCTGGTGATCTTGGATCTAGAACACATTGGACTTGGTGACTTGGGGCAGGAGTCAAGACCAGCAATTCCATGATCGTAAACAGCTTGTGAGGGTCGTCGAATACAGAGACCCTAGGCGATAACAAGGCCAGAATCTTGTGTAATGCTGGATTACTACAGAGGTACATCCACATATTGAGAGAAATAATCAGAGGTCAAGTGTACCCTCGAAATTTTGTTTCACTGTCTCGAACATTGTCTGAGCTAAACCTGGGGTAAGGGCAGCTGGCTTGAATGTTTCGTCTCATCATTCGGCCTGAACAGTGAACACACACCATTACGGCGTCCGGACCGGCATTTGAATTGGTGTTCGGGGCGGTGTTGTAGTAACCGGAGTTCCGGCTGATTGACAGGCTGCGAGATCCGATCAACTGTAACCAACCTCCGGATGCTACCCAGTTGTTGCATAAGCGCGCAGATCAGTCAACGATGGTGCTGTTACCTGTAGCTGGAGGCCTGAAATTTGATTGATGACTTGCAGTGTGACAAGAGTCTAATCAATCACATCCAGGAACCAGAATCCGAATACGACACTTAATGCATGTAACGCGGCGCTTACAAGTATGCCCCTATCGGTCGGCAGCACCCACCCCACCCTACCAGATGAGAAATTGAGCTCTGTGCATAATTTGTGGATTTATCCGGAGCGGAGGTCAACCAGTCTTATTTTGCTTCTCCCATCTGTCCTCTCTCTCGCCTTTCCTCTATCCAAGCATCTCGTGGTGAAAATATACACCAGAGACGTTTCCGGGACCTGGTTGCAACTTAATTGATATAAAATTTGCTCCTTCCCGTTTCCCTGACCTTGTACGTCTGTCTTCAGACGTGCACTGCTCAGTTCAAGCTCTTGCGCGCTTCACTCTCTACTCCTACATTCTCCTTCCCCCTCACGCTCCCACCGCCAAGATGGGTTACCTCTACTACCTCTTCCACCCTTACCAGCTTCGATCGATCATTCAATGGTAAGCCTATATCCTCTCGGCCCTCGTACCAAACGAGCATGTCTAACAATGCTCCAGGAAGGTCTGGCATGATCCCGTCCACCAGCGCGATCCCAGCACAGAGTCCCCAGAGCTAAAAGAATGCTTTCGTTACCTCGATATGACAAGTCGCAGTTTTGCGGCTGTCATTCAAGAGCTTAACCACGAACTCCTCGTCCCCATCACACTCTTCTACCTCTGCCTCCGTGGCCTAGACACCATCGAGGATGACATGACCATCCCCCTGGATAAGAAGGTTCCCCTCCTTCGAAACTTCCACATCACCATGGAAGAAGATGGTTGGCAATTCCATGAGAGTCAGGAGAAAGATAAGGAGCTGCTGGAGCACTTCGACGTGGTCGTTGCAGAGCTCAAGAAGATCAAGGCCCCCTACTACCAGGTCATCAAGGACATGACTTGCAAGATGGGCAATGGCATGGCCGACTATGCCCAAAACGAGGAGATGATAAAAAATGGTGTGCAGACTATTGAGGAGTACGAGCTGTACTGCCATTACGTCGCTGGTCTCGTTGGCGAAGGTCTGACACGTCTCTTTGTTGAGTCCGAGTTGGCTAACCCCAAGCTTGCTGAGCGTCCTTCTCTTACCGAGTCAATGGCTCAATTCCTCCAGAAGACCAACATCATTCGAGATATTCATGAGGATTGGCAAGATGGCCGAAGATGGTATCCCAAGGAGATCTGGAGCCAGCACGTTGACAAGTGGGAAGATATGTTCGACCCCAGCCAGCAAACAAAGGCCCTGGAGTGTGTCTCAGCGATGGTTCTCGATGCGCTAAAGCACAGTGAGGAGTGCCTGTTCTACATGGCGGGCATCAAGGACCAGAGTGTTTTCAACTTTGTTGCTATTCCTCAAGGCATGGCCATTGCGACATTGGAGCTTGTCTTCCACAACCCTGATGTTCTCAAGAGGAACGTCAAGATCACAAAGGGCGATGCCTGCAAGATCATGTTCGAGTGCACACAAAACCTCTACACAGTCTGTGAGGTCTTCAAACGATATGCCCGAAAAATCGCCAAGAAGAACGACCCGCGTGATCCCAACTTCCTCGCCATCAGTGCTCAATGTGCAAAGGTATGTCTTCCTATAACATCTGTGATATATGTTCGCTAATGATTTCCAGATTGAGCAATTCATCGAGACCCTCTTCCCCAAGCAGGACCCCAAGAAGCTCACTGTGACTCAGGCCCAAGTCCAAAACAAGGAGCCAACTATGGACGGAGGCGAGACTCTTGTTCTCTTCGGTGTTGTCATTGCAGCTCTGGTCTGCATTTCTGGTCTGATGGTACGCCAGCCCCATACTCTCAAGGCCGTACTCAACTAACACTCGATTCTCAGATTGGTACCGCTTGGATCTTTGGAGCTAGATTCGATACTATCTTTAGGGAAGCCAGTGTCTTCCTACCAGGTGGCGAGAAGGCTACCCCCATGATAACGGGTCACGAAGAATTGTAATATTATGCGCCGATTTGTTTTGCTTTGTTCACGGCACGAACCTCTTTAACGATATCCTAACGTACATACCACATTTAGCAATGGTCCTCATATGACAGGACCTGCTCGGCGGCATATTGCTGGGCCCTATACTCTTGTTAATACTACCTGCAGCGGCGCGATACAGCGCGCGTTGCAGTTCAAGTTTCGCCCCCCGTTCACTCACTGGTGATGTTGTGTCTTGTCTTGATACCCAACTCCAACTCCTGCACGGATGTCAAATTGCAATCGAGTCCTTCCATGACTATGATTGTGCCGAAGAAGTGCGAAAATTAAACATCTCTTGCTCTTGGTTTCCGCCTCACGGCGATGTCACGCCACAAGTCTATCTCGGCATGTTTGAGGATGACAGACTGGTGGTGGCGGGCAAACATTTCATTCAACCTTGTAGAAATTAATTCATCTCTGATTCGACCCGTGTTTGGCGATTCTTGCTCCTTTTGGGACGTGCTATTACTAGTAAGGCATGAAATGTGTCTGGGCAAGGTTTCACCTTTGATGCTGTTGGTGCGACATTCTGTTACACTACCGGCGGGACATGCCTTAGCCGATCTTTCATCGACGTATGTGCCCATCACAGGGGTTTTGGTTACATCGTCCTGCTCTTTTTGAGCCGTCAAGATGCAAGCTAAAAGGATGATGGCAGAAACTTTGGCTTTTGATTTTGAGAAAACATTGAGATAAATCTTGAATCATGATATAATAAATGAACTCAATTATGGTTCATTCTCTTGTTCTCCAAGTTAGCAGGTCCTTGTATTCGTTGGTTTCGGCCTCAATTCGTGGTACCAAGTCCTCTTATAACCCGAACAGCATTAGTCGCCTTCTACACCGTATCAGCTGGTTCTCGATCTAGTAGCAAGTGGCGCACGTCAAAGTTGTCACTTTATGCACTGACGAGAAGCAAATGGTAGTCTAGAAGGTCTATAATGCCGTTACGTACCATCTATAGTAACAAACACGCTCGGTTAGGCTATTTCCAAGCCTCAAAGAAAACTCCTGATACACATGACTTGAGATGATTCATAAATGACACCCTAAATTATATCCCATACATACACGAGGCATAAATGGTTCAGGTTTGTACAAGTGGCCAATTATCCTGAAATATTTTTGTGGTATAAGAAAAATTCCGCTTTCCCTTGTCCCTGGGTTCCCTGATTGATGCTGCTGCTGCGTTGCTGCTTCTATTGGTTGCCGTTGTTGGCGATGTTGCTGGTAGTGCCCTGGACGTTGTTCTTGACCTTGGCACCGGTTTGTCCAGCAAGGCTCTTGATGAGGCTGGCGACCTGGGCAGGACCGTCGAGCTGCTGGAAGCCCATGAGGTAGGCGGCGAGACCGGCAACGTGAGGAGAGGCTATGAAACATGTTAGTTCGAGACTTGACTTGATAGAGGTGGGGAAGGAAAACATACCCATGCTGGTACCACTGAGGGTAGCGGTGTCAGTGTTTGACTTGATACCGACACTTAGAACGTTGACACCGGGAGCGTAGACGTCGACCTCAGGACCAAAGTTGGAGAAATCAGCACGCTCATCGGTGGTGGCGTCAATAGCACCGACGGTGATGGCGTTGGGAGCAGAACCAGGAGAAGTGAGGGCAGTCTCACGCTATAAACGCAATCAGTTAGGTTACAAATCATGACAGATAGTTGATCACTTACGTTCTCGTTACCGGCGGCAACAACAGGGACAACGCCAGCGTTGAAGAGAGCCTCGATGGCACGGTTGATGGCTTGAGAGAAGTCACCACCAAGAGACATGTTCATAACAGCCTTGCCAACACGGTTCTTCTTCTTGGCGTCGTCAATAACGAACTGCATGCCCTGGAGGACACCAGAGTTGCTGCCACCGCCTGAGGCATCGAGAACCTTGACGGCAACAAGGTCAACCTTCTTAGCAACACCGAAGGTAGCACCACCGACAGTACCAGCGACGTGGCTGCCGTGACCGTTCTCATCGTCATTCTATATCCAGTTAGCACCATCTCTTTTCTAAGTGTTCACGACTCTTTGGTTACTTACAACATTGTTAATGAAGTTGGCTCCGAAAGTGGCACGGCCCTCGAACTCGCTGTGATCAACCTTGATGCCAGTGTCGACAATGTAGGCAGTAATGCCCTCACCAGCGGAATCGTCGAAAACATAGGTGTCCTGGTTGACCTGGGCGTGAGAGAGACGGTCAAGTCCAGGAGGGGCATTAACTTGAGCAATAGCAGCATTAAGTTGAACTTTCTGGTCGGCCTCGATATAAGCAACCTCGTCGGAATTGTAAAGATCCTGAACCATAAGATCGTCGGCATCAAGAGACATGGCACGCCACTTGTTCATGCGGAATGATTGAATTGAAGTAGACATGGCCTTGCCGATTGAGCTTCGCTTGTTGAGGTTTCGTTTCTTGATAGCGGCAGCAAAGGAAGCCTCCTTGGCACTGATCGCATCGTCGTCAAAGGTATCATTGTACACAACGATATATCGGTTAGCGATGATATTTTGAGCATCGGGGTTCTTGAGCATAGGTCGAAGGAAAGCGCTAATTCCCATCTTCTTATCGGCTTCGTTTCCAAGGCCACCTCCGATACTGTCGGCCATATCACCCATAGTCTCGGCAACATCGATAGGAGCAGCGGCAGCAAAGGGAGCTGCAACGAGCAGGGAAGCGAGGAGAGTTCTTAGAATAGCCATTTTGATAGATTTATCGTTCGTTTTTGTGGTTTAATTGTAAAAATAGGATGTTCAAGTGAGAGGTAGTGAAGTGGTTCCAGCCGTTTCACTCAGTTGGCAACTCGATCGTATAAATCGAATGTCGAAAAATAATGAAGGCAAGCTTTGAGTCGGAAACAAAGCAGTAAAAGAGTGCTATTAGAGGAGTTGTGCGATCAACGCTCCTCTCTTGTTGTTGAATAAGGATCGGTTGTGTTAGTTCGCAAGTTCGCGATACACTGTTCAGTATAACAATGAAAGGATGGTGATTAACAAGCTAAATGGGACTGTCTAGCAGCACAAAGTGGGAAAGGAAACCAAGGGAAAGGAAGAATGAGAAAATAACGAAAGAGTCAAAAGAGACGTCTTCCAACAATGAATAACCCGAACAATAGAATGAGAATGGCCGTCCAGCAGCTGACAATGGGTGGGAGATGTGGGTTTAATAGGAGAACATCGAACAATAGAATATCGACCTCTCACTGGTGGCTTCAACAGGTTCAGATCAAGCTTCGCTGCTTCAGGAGGGAGCCGCAAGATCCATGGTGGGAATGAGGCGCTAGGGGCCGTGGATCTAGGACTTCGGCGTCAGGGACAAGGGCCTGGAGGTGTTTAGTTTAGTGCGATGAAGCCTGTACGAATATAGTCGCCAAGTCAAACGCCTGGGCCTCACTCCAAGAACCCCTTGGAACCGTCAAGATTTTCTGTTTTCGGTGGGGTATTCAATGCTCATGCTTGCTCAGCCAGCTCGTTAACTTGAATCACTATAGTCAGCTCTGCCACAGGAGCTGGGGATGCGAAAATCTGGCACACTTGCGGTGGCATCGAATCGACGACGAAACCATAATTGCTTTGAAGCAGTTATAATAGCGTATGTAACTGTAAGGGCATCTGATCAATTGCCATCACTGATTGGTATATTCAAAATTGGCGTTTGATTACTGTTTCTCGAAAGCAACAATCTTGGTCCCAATAACAGCACGTCCCTTGTTCTTTTCCGCAGTGCGTTGGGCGAGAAGAACCGTTGTCGTTGCCCACAACCCGCAGGCCAAGTGAAGTACCGCCAATGATATGCAGTAAATGCCGCCTGATCACGGTAAATCGAAGAGCTGGCGCGTCACATGTAGGACAGTAGTTACACTTATTTAGCTAACGGTCAGTGCTTCGAGTGCTGGTAGCGGCACGATTATCTCGTCACTATCCGTAATCTTGTTGCCTCTAAGCAAGGGGCAGGGAAATCCGAAAATCCAAAAGCCTCCATCCAGGGCGTATGCGAGGATGATCATGACCGACTCCTGCCATCAGCTAACGTTAGTCTTTGCATCACATCCCCAGACTGTCAAGTATCTTGAGATGAATCTTGCCGGGCAGGCCAAAGCCGAACTAAGGACGATACCCATAAACAATGCATATTGGCAATATCACGGCGGTTTTGTTGCTCAGTTGTGAAAGCGTGATAATGCAGTACGATTGGCGGCCAGTACTGGTCTCAATGTCACATCAGCACGGAAGATCCACTCACTGGAAACCAGCCAAGCTCTTCCAAGAATCGGCGCTTGTCGACCCCTGTGCTACCCCTGTCAATCCCAAGTTTGAAACAAGTGACGCTAGGCTTTGGCGTCTGGACCTGCCAGGTACAAGTCGCTTTGGTTGGCTGTTGAAGTCTCTTCCCACGCGGCGTGTTATAACCAAACGATGTTAATTCGAAGCGCCGTATTAACAAACGCCAGATGTCTCTGAATTCGAAGTGATACGTGTGCAGATAGTCTTTGTTTTGTTTTGTCTGTCGTATGTCGGAGAAAAAGTTTGCATTTTGTTCTAGTGCGCCTCCTTTGCAAGATCTTCTTCATGGCTCAGTGTCGCAAATATACAGAGCCAAGGGGTTGTTTTGGCAATCCTGAAGGGGCTCTAACGGCCGAGTTCAACGGACGACGAGTATCGTGGGGGGTGCTAACCCCGGGCTGTCGGGGATATAATAGGTAGGGCGCCATGCAGGTCACGGGCTAAGCGTGTCTCGGAGACAACCAGGGAGCAAGGTGCTGTATCGAATTCTGGTGTGGCTCAGCAGGTGAAGACCAGCGAAATGACCAAAGGGCATGCTTTAGCAGATT
>JABSTL010001240.1:0-17860 GCA_013759095.1 Fusarium sp. NRRL 29148 | reverse complement strand
CCCTTACCCCAGTGCCCCCAGAAGCAGGTAGACCGAGTTCCCGCGGGACTGACACTACGACCCTAGATCAAGTGTAACGGTCAGAAGCCAAAGTGTATCAACTGCCAGACATACGAGAAAGACTGCGTCTACGAGCCCGTCCCCGATGTCACCAAAGCAGCAGGCCGCCAGCGCCATCAGCGCACAAAGACCCGTAGCGTCAAAGCACGCACGGAATCACCCGCCCGCCAGACAAGCGCCCCCGCAGCCTCGTCAAACGGCGACAGCAGTGAAGCAGCGAGTAGTAGTGCTCACCAAGCAGTAACAGCTCGCGATGGAGCACAACCTCGCCATCAATCCTGGGATCCCTCACCGCGGCCCATGGATTCAGGCGTCGCGAGAGTCGTTGTCCTTGCCAACGGTGAATCGACGTACCATGGACGCACGAGTGCCCTGTTTGAGGATAATGCGCAGGAGAGACCTGTTGAGCAGGAGGTGCAGCCGCGGATGCCGGATCATTGGGTAGAGCGTGGTCTTATCGCTGAGGCAGCTAAGCAGCGTGGGTACTCACTTCTACTTTATACTTGTAGTTTCTGTAAAGCGGTGTAAGCTAATGTGTTTTGTGTGAGATAGGGCAACTGGAGGAGATCAATTTCGCTAAGGGGCAGCTTGACTTTGACGGCGTTGATCCCGACCTGGGGATGCATCTCCTCTCACTTCACTGGAACCGCCAACACCACTCATTCCTCATCACGTACCGTCCCGCCTTTATGCGGGACATGGCATGCGGCGGACCATACTTTTCGAAACTGCTCCTCAACGCCATATACTTTGGTTCATCAAAGTTCAGTCCAAGACTTGAAGTCCGAAAGGACGTTAACGATGTTCGGACTGCGGGATGGCGGTATCGTGAGAGGGTTAGGGAGTTGGTGGGAGGGTCATTGGATAGGAGCGATATCACGACGATTCAGGCGTTGCTTGTCATGACGAATTCGTTGTTTGCGCTGGGTGATGAGAGGAGTGCGGCGTGGTTGTATGCTGGGCTGGCGTTTCGTATGCTCATTGATTTGGGGCTGCATGTTGACTTGACGAATTCGCATCAGTTCTCTGATGAAGATCTTGAGATACGACGGCGTGTTTTCTGGGGGGCTTTTGGTAAGTATTTCCAGCAGGAGCATCAACATATACTAACTTGAACAGTGGTCGACAAGATTCAGAGTCTGTATCAAGGCCGTCCTGTCACCCTCAAAGAAAACGACGCCATGGTTCCGATAAAGTTCATTGATACATACTCTGAGCTCGAATTCTGGCAGCCTTTTGCGTACTCGACGTCAAAGAACAATTATGCTGGTTCACCCGCCTACAGTATCTCAACCTTCACTGCGCTCTGCAAGTTGTCTATTGTCATGAGCGATGTCATGAGCACGATATACACCGTTCGAACAACAGATCAGAGTCCTGCTGAGCTGTCGAAAGTGTTGGATAAGCTTCAGAAGAAGTTGCGTGATTGGCATACCGCTCTGCCTGATCATCTCAAGCCTGAGGTTGCGAATGCACCTGATGCTACGGTTCCTCCACCTCACGTTCTCAGTCTTCAGTGAGTCTCCTTGACAATCATGTTTCGTTCAACGCTAACGTCTCAGCGCCATGTATCACGTCCTCGTCATTCTCCTCCATCGCCCCTTTGTCGCAGACGGTCATCTCTACAACACATTCCGCTCCATCTCCGTCGACTCAGTAATAAAATGCTCAGCCGCCGCCTCCAGCATCTGCAGTCTTCTACGCGCCTACCACCGCGCATTCTCCGTCCGTCGCGCCCCTTACCTAATCTCCTACGCAACCTACGTCGCCGCGACAATCCACTGCCGCATCGCCGCCAAAAACGGCAAAGGCTCCGCTGCCTACGTCAACCTAATGACATGTCTCGCCGTTTTCAAAGAAAACCAAGAGACTAATTCCGCCGTGCAAAAGGCCGCTGTTATTATTCACAGGCTCATGAGTAAATACGGCGTTGTCGTTGATGATATTCCTGACGACGCGCTTGAGGCTGAACCGGCGACTAAGTCGCGTGATCAACAACCTCAGCAGCAGCAGCAGCGGGTACAAGCGCAGATTGGGTATGAAGGACTAGAGAACACGGGGAGCGCACAGACGGAAACGTCGCCGAATCAGGAAATGAAACCAGTCGAGTTGAGCGGTAGCGCGGTGCCGTCACCGGGTTCAGACTGGATCAACATCGATGGCATCATACAGAGCTTCCTGCGCGAGGGCGACTTCAACGGCGGCAGCGAGCCAACCATGTACGGCCAGTACCCCCAGAAAATACCTCAGGTCGACGGGGAGCACTATCTCCACACATCGACGGGTCAACAACCTGTTTACTTCCCCCAGGGGTTTCCCGCGGGAGGACTGAACAGTTTCGCTGCTGCTCCCCCCGTGCCTGGGGCTGGGGACATTGAGGGTGGAAATTCATGGCAGCAGACGGGTTTCTGGCCGGCGAATCAGGACGCTGCGTTTTTGGAGGATCCGATTTTCGGGTTTAATGGGTCGAGTACGGGTGAGTTTCAATTCATGGGGAGATGAGGAGTCGCCACTCTTCCCGCAAGTTTTTTTCGTTCCCGCGGGACACTTTTTGTGAGACGGGACACGTTCATGGGGCAGACGGGAGGCCAAGAACTCGTCTCCCACGGCATCTCCAGTTTTTCTTCCCTGCTAGAATCACTCGGAGTGTTATTCCCCGGCATCGCCAATGCCGAGCTCAATTACATTACGAGTAAAAAATGGCATTTCCATGGCGAAACCACGAGTTATTTAACTCTTGCCATTTCGTTACCCTCCCAGTCTCGATCACGTAATTCACAAATCAATTCACTTCACAATGGCTATCGAAATCGAAACTCCCCAGGAACACTACCCTACCCGCCACGCCCTGTCCTGCGTGCTAATGCGCGCCGGGACATCAAAGGGCCTCTTCATCCACCGGAAAGACCTCCCCGAGAAGGAATCCGAATGGGGTCCACATCTCATCTCAGCATTGGGTTCGCGAAACAACGATGCTAAGCAGGTTGACGGCGTCGGCGGTGGTTCATCTACTACATCAAAGGTTGCTGTGATTTCGCTGTCAAACCGCGAAGATGCCGACGTCGACTTTACTTTTGTTCAAGTCGCTGTTGGCAAAGAATCGGTGGATTTCTCAGGAAACTGTGGAAATATGAGTTCGGGTGTTGGACCGTTTGCTGTTCAGGAGAGGCTTGTTACGCCGAAGCCGGGACAGACAGAGATTGATGTTAGGATCTTCAACACCAACACGAGCAGAATCATTGTCGAGACTGTTGAGTTGGATCGTAACGGTGATTTCAAGGAGGATGGCGACTTTATCATCCCTGGTGTTAAATCACCCGGCAGTGAAATCAAGTGCTCCTTCGTCGATCCCGCCGGTAGCATGGCGGGAAGCTTGTTCCCCTCTGGTCAGAAGCAGCAGTGGCTTCACGTCGACCCTTCATCATTACTACCCGAGATGGCACCTTTTCAGATCCGTGCTACTCTCATCGACGCTGCGAACCCGTTCGTCATGATTAGCGCAGCAGACTTCACAACCATCCTCGGCGCCGATGCTGCACCAGAGACACAGCACGCTTTAGTCGAAGCAATTCGATGTCAAGGCGCTGTAGACATGGGTTTGGCAACGAGCACAAAAGTTGCTGGTCTAACCCGCGGTACACCCAAGATCGCACTCCTCTCATCACCTACACACCGCGCCAACAGCAAGACTCCAGATATCTACGTGCAGTCCTACTCTATGGGCCTTCCCCACCCAACTCTTCAACTCACCGGTGCAGTCTGTCTAGGATCAGCGGTTAGTATCCAGGGTACTATCGCCGCAGACCTTTCAGCTACACCAATCAGCGAGGGCCCTCCTACACCTGAGCGTACACCATCTCCTGATATGCAGGGAGAGAGGAAGGATACTGCAAATACAAGACAGATTATTATTGAGCATAGTAAGGGAACGATTCCTGTTCTTGTTAAAAAGAATGGAGAAGATGGGATTGAGAGCTGCGCTGTTTCGCGAACAGCGAGGAGGCTTTTTGAGGGACGGGTTTGTTATTACTTGTAAGGCATAAATAGTTACGGCGTTTGTTTAGAGCATGTATGATATCACGTCAATTGAGTCACGATTTGAACGATGAATTGTCTATGTTGAGTCTAAACTATCTGTGACTTCCATCCTCCTGACGCTTCGAAGAGCTTTCCTACAGCTTGACTCACTACCAGAAGCTTTCTGTCGTGATACCTAGGTGCAACGAGGGACAGACCAATCGGCATCCCATTCTCACCAGCGAATCCGGGGATGTTGATGACGGGATTATGCAGCGCCTAGAGAAAAGTTAGTTGTGATTCTCATTTCCCAGCGATGTCCATAGATATTGGTCACTTACTGTCCAGATCAAATTGAACGCAGCACTTCCAGTGGCCTCAATGCCCTTCGGCGCCTCATCCGGTACACTCGGCACCAACACAGCATCATACTTACCCAACATCTCATCCACAACAGGTCTCGCCGCTGCAATTTCATCAAAAGCCTTAATCTGCGCAGCTCTAGAAATCTTGAGGCGGTTCTCGACATGTCCAACCAACTGATCTGCAATCTTAGTCTTGTCAACCCTATACTCTGGCAAAAAAGCTGTTCTTCCATCGGTGTTGAAAACAATGGAGTGCCATTTCGGTAGGTCTTGAAGATATTCGGGGAACGTGACCTCTTTAACGATGGCGCCGTTCGATCGGAGAAGGTTGACGGCTTTATCCATAGCCTTGCTGAGACTGGGGCTAGCTTGGGGCCAAACCATGGTGTTGCAAACACCGAGTTTCAAGTGTTGGATGGGATATTCTTGGCTAGGCGGCTCGTCATCTTCCAAGGCAAAGACATCAGCGAGCAAGTTTAGATCCTCCACGGTCCTCGCATAAATGCCAATTGTGTCAAGAATCAGCGAGAAAACTTTCTGCCCTTCCCTTGAAATTGAGTTCCATGTTGGCTTGAATCCGTAGATACCATTAAAAGAGGCTGGGCGGATGGTGCTTCCCCCGGTCTGTGTTCCGAGACTGATGGGAGCTTGGAAGTCTGCTACTACTGCTCCGGATCCTGATGATGAACCTCCAGGTGTACGGGAACTGTCGTGAGGGTTTGTTGTTTGCGGTCCTTGGGTAGTAGCTGCGAACTCAGTGGTGGTCGTCTTGCCTAGGATGAGAGCGCCGGCTTTGCGGAGGATGATGACGCTGGCTGCGTCGACTCGGGGAGCATCGTCCTTGTAGATGGGTGAGTTGAACTGCGTTGGCATGTCTGAGATAACGCCGTTAGCTAATTAACATTATGCCTGGTTTCCTTTGGCTGACTTACCCTTCGTGTAGATGACATCCTTGACCGCAATGGCAACACCGTGCAAAGGTCCTCGTTCTTCTTGTGGGACAGCATCCAATCTTCGAGCTTGTTCAAGAACTTGATCAGGATTTATATAAGCCCAAGCCTTCACGACTGGGTCTCGCTCTTTGATACGTCCCAAGAGTGACTGCGCATACTCCTCAACCGTGAGCTGGCCATCTCGGATCTTGGCGGCCACGTCAGTTGCCGAGAGTTGATACGGTTGGACCAGCATAGCGATAATTGTCAAACAGCTCTATACGTTGCAAGATGATTTAGACGATTGAAGACGATCTCACGAAGCTGCTGCTCTTATGGACGATGACATAATGCCTCAAAGGCCTGACGGGTAATTACTCCCGGGACCGGTCTCCGATCGGCTTACTGGTCTTATCAGCTTATCAGCGGTCGGTATGTTTGCATCCGATGCGGAGAGGTGGGTCCGGCGAACGAACTTGGTCGTCGGAGATAAGCTTGACGGAACGGGAAGTCTTCTTAGTGCTTGCCGTCAAGTTTTGGTTAGACGGTAAATCTCGATGAAGCTTCATAGCAGACAAAGTGGCCGAGTTGAAAGATACAACTATCTTTAAACACTTTACTCCAGGAAGCACTTAGCAGGTGAAGCCATGATACATGGTCAACTCAGCATTGGGAACAAGCTCAGTCTGCTCAAAAGAGTGTGAGAACCATTATTAATACTAACTATCGGGTACTATTAACGAAGCCATGTAACTATATCCTGCGTTGACAATCTATGTCCATTCCGTTGTTTACAGCGACGAATCATCTGCCTTTGCATTCACCTCTCCGACAGTCTTGTCCGCGGAAGGTGATTCTTGAGCATAGATGACCTGTCCCTCCCTCTCATCCTCGTAGAAACCCTCTCTACCATCCTTAGCCAACCACTCCCAAGTCTTAGCCGTTGCGCGACCAGCAGGGAAGACACGAATGTTGACAAACTGAACGCCGATAGTGTAGACAACCCCAGCAGTGACGAATGTAAGAAGCCAGCCCATCATGTACATGTACCGCGATGCATCGGAGAGAAGATGAGGCTGATACTGTCCAACGAGACCGGGCAGGCCCATTGTGGTTCCTCCGATCCAGGCAAAGCATCCAACCCAGTTGACGCCCGACCAGAAGTGGTAGAGACCATGCTTGCTTCCATCGTAGCATGACGGGACGTGGATGTTGCCTTTCCGGACGTAGAAGTAGTCGACGATGATGACAGCGCACAAAGGCGCCATGAAGATGTTGTAACTACCAAGGAATGACAAAAAGGCTTGCGCATTGGCCATCAGTTTCCAAGGCACAACACAAATTCCCAGTATAGCACAGATAATCTGTCCTCTTCGGATAGTAAGCCATCGAGGGAAGAGGCCCGTCATATCAGACCCGAACGGAATCGAGTTGGCGCCAAAGTTGGTTGCAAAGACACCCAGCAGAAACGCCAGCGCTAAGAAGAAGACTCCCGCCCGAGCGCCCGCATTCCAATGATGATCAAGAATAGAGTCAAGCAAATCCCAGATATTCCAGTACGCCTCCCCATAAACAGTCTGCATAGACGCTGTCGACGCAAGACCGAGGAAAAAGACGATAACAGAAGACACAAAGACACTGACACCCTGAAGAGGACCTGCATCGCGTGTCTTTTGGCAATATCTCGCTAGATCAGGCTGATTAACCAACATAGGCGATAATCCACCCATGATGACGTTGATGCCAGACATGATACTCCAGCCAAGAGGAGTCGTAGACGCAGCGGCCTCAGCTTCTTTGGACGCCATGTTCATGCCGTTCAAACCACCGCCGTTAGCCATGCACCACCCGAAGATGGCGAATGCGGCGATGGGCATGGTGAAGCCTTTTACTGTGAAGACGTAGTGGATGTTTCTCGGATGAACCCACATCTGCAAACATCAGCAGTGCTCATGAGTGGAGGGTTTGTGGGTGATACGTACGAAGGGGAATTGCATTAACCAAACGAGGAAGAAAGCCAGAAGGACTTTTGATGAGATGTCGGCGTTTTCGCTGAGGGTGTTGGTGAAGTTCTGCCAGGAGCTGCCGAAGATGCAGCGAAGCATTACTGAGAGGATCGATCCGCCGTAGAAGGTCTGGATTCTGTGTTGTTGTTAGTATTGATGATTGTGTGTTGGGAGAGGGGGGGATACGTACCCGTACCAAACGATGCAGACTATGGCTCGGATGAAGATGAAGAAGTATGCGCCGTACATGCCCATGCTAGATCGAGCGAGGACGGGACTAGCTGTTGCATTAGTATACGTGCAGAAGATGTTGAGTTGCAGATTACTTACAAACCGATATGGTACTGGACACCAGGCCTGGCCATGCAGATGACGACCAGCGATGCGAGCAATGCACCCAGGACGCATGAGACGAACGATTGCTGCCAGGTCTGTAGTCTCATGTCAGTGTCTTCAAACCTGTAGGGTCAATCAGAGAATAGTGTACTTACCAATCCAACAGCAATGAGCGATGAGCCAGTATTCCATCCCGTAAGGCTAAACTGGTTGGAGAACCAGTACAGCGGCAGATTATACCTGTATGAATGAGTACACCACACAATAGCCTCTTCGACGAAGAAATGGCTTACCATGTCCAGTTCCGATGCTCTGGGGGCGTAGGTTCAAGATCTTTATTAGACCATCGCTCATTACCAACTCTCATTTGACCATCTGCCGTATCAGATGTCTTGACGAAGTTGACAAAAGCTTCTTTCGATCGAAACGGAGCTGTGAGCTCGCTCCTAGATGGGATGTTAACCATGATTGAGATACCTTTGCTTCTTTGTCCGTGATGCCTCAGTTTCTTGAACGATGTCTCAATTATCGTCATGTACGGAAATGGGGTCTTGTTCATTCATATCTAATACCCAGCCTTGCTTGCATCATGATCTCCAATCTCTCCCTCAAGGCTTAGCTGCTCAAGAGTCACAGCGTCTATCAGTACTCCATCGGGTACTTTTCTCCCGACGATTACTCACGTTCCAGTCCCAGTGGCGTCGTCCCTGAGTCGCATCGGATAAAAGGCGGGGTTGGACCGTCCGATTGGAGAGTCTGATAAGGAATGAAGCCAATGAGGGTTACCATTGCTCGATATCAATGGTGATGTTCACTATGTAACGCTACAGGGGGCTAGTTTGGTCTGGGCATAGATAAGGTTGCCCGAAGATAACGGATCCACTGCAAGCAACGTGTGCTGATTCTGGGGTCTGGGGAAATGTTCTCTTTTTCTTGGGTCTTATCTGAATTCTGATTGTTGAATTGTGATCGGCTTCGTTGAACCGAAATTTTGTATCAGAGCAGTTTGTTTTGCATGTGAGTCAATGCCATGATTTTGCGGTCACTGAGGACATCACAGCGGATGGGAGCTACCGAGTGGCTGATTCACGAACGTGTAGCTCTAGGGTCAGTCACCACCATCCTGTTTGGCGATATGCCATTTGAGGAACCAATCATCTTTTGGAGAGGCTGAGAAAAGTAGTTGACGTATCATGATACAGAATAAACCACATGAGAACAATGGACGACAACGGAAATACCACTGAAGACCGGTTTCCAGTACGTCTCGATGGTCTTGTATGTCCCCTCAATGCCATTCAGATCCGTGTCACTGATGCTTTCAGGGTTCCATCGGAAGACAGTCAGATACAACTGCAGGTCGCAAGGGTCGTGTAGCACTGGCCTGCAAACGATGCAAGAGACGTAAACAGCGGGTAAGTCAGCCTTGCACCCCTGGGCAGTTATACTTACCAGAGACCCTAGTGCGATGGCTCGCATCCAACGTGCAAGTCCTGCGAAAGAGTCGGTACTCCATGTATCTATGAGAGAACAATCCGACCGCAATACCCAGGCGGCAAGACATTATACATCAATGCCCTTGAAGAACGGATCGCATTCCTTGAGGCAAGATTGCCAGATCATGCGCAGGATCACTTTGAGACCCTTGCGCCCTCTTCTGTTGTTGATGGTCAAGAAAATGACGCTGTCAACACACAGGCTTATCCCGAGTCTTCGTCATCGCATCGCGGTTCTGTATCAGAGGATTTGGAAGGCTACGAACGCAATTCTATCATTGATGGTGTTGCATACCTCTCACTCTGCGCCTCCGGTACAGCAGAAGCAACACCCGATCCATCGTATCTTGGCTCGAGCTCTGGAGCGGCCATTGCTCGCATGATACAGCGGTCCATCTTTCATAACTCTAGAAATGGCATCACTCGTCCGAACAATTTCCCAAGACAACCCAATCCATCTGTCGATCCTTACCTCGAAAGCTTAGCACCTACACTCCATCTTCATCCTGACGAACCATCTCACGGCTTTCCATTCCCAGACGAAGCACGACACCTCTTCGACATATTCTTCGATCGAATGCACACTCGATGGCCAATCCTAGACAGGAAGAAATACACTGAGCTTTTCGAACTCCAGTATCAGCAGGGTGCTCTATCCATAACCCAAAGAAGCATCATGCATCTCATATATGCCATCACCGCGCGTTTTGAACAGCTTACACGCAAGCCATCACAAGTCGATCCTGAGAAACACTTGTTAGCAGCTATTGAACCGATGGATTACATACTGGAGCAGCATAATCTGGCTACTGTTCAGTTCCTCTTGTTACTTGCTGTTCACGGCCAGAGATCGCCTTATGGAGCTGGGGCTTGGAGTCAAGTTCGCTATGCGGTTTCGCTATGTATTGAGCTTGGTTTGCATCGTGAGCGGCAAGGACCTCCGCCTAGTGCTGATATAGCGAGGGACTTGGAGATTCGTCGAAGGGCATTTTGGTCGTGTTATTGTCTCGATCGAGGGACAAGTGTAGTTCTTGGAAGGGCGTTTGCGATATCTGATAGAGATATCAATGTTTCAGTAAGACACCCTCGCCCGCAATCAGAGTATCATGTCTGACTGAGTTAGATGCCCAGCCCTGGACGAGAACATTGGGACTTGACGCATGCATCCTCGCCGGGCGCTGATCATGCAGTGGAGTGGTGCAACATCGAACCTTTCATCCATATCATCAAACTCGAAAAGATCCAGTCGCGCATTCACCGCACTGTCTTCAGGGTCGATAAAGATATTTTCTCTGGTCCAGTCGAAGAACGCGTCAAGCTAGATCAGAAGATGGCGTCAATTCGAGCGGATCTCGACAGATGGATTCAGACGACGCCTCAGTCGCCCAAAGACAATGGCAAGATCACTTGGCTCTATGATCCTGAGAGTACGAACCAGGATGCTGGTGACTTTTACAGCCTGTGGGTTTCGCCAATCAACTTTTCAGCCTTATTTCTGATCTTGATTCGCTAACCATGATCAACAGCCAATATCATAAAGCTATCTTGGCCCTCTTCACAGTCTTACTTCCATCTCTAGCCACAACCGATCCCCGGTTCATCACAACAGCGCGCTCAGCTGCATGCGTTTGCATAGCATACAAACGACTGAACCAGCAAAGAACTCTGACATACACCATGATCTCATTGCATAGTTGTTTCGTCGCGGGACTTACTCTGATGTACTGTATCTGGAAGGACAAGAGTCTCTTCAGCTATCACGTCGTCGAGGCTACGCAGGCATGTTCGCAGAGTCTCACTGTATTTGGTGAGAAATGGGCAGGCGCCGTCAAATATCGTGACATATTTGACGCACTTTCAGGCAGTCTTCTAAAGACACTCATGAGCCCTGGTGGATTGTCTGGTGATACGGGAATGGATGCCCATCAGACCCCGCCGTTGCAGACCAAGTTCGACCGGCCGAGCTTCAGCGCCAGCCCAGGGTTATCATCTCACCAGCCTCACTCCAATTTACAGAACGGCAATGAGGCGGATGATATCACAATGCGTGAACTTGTTTCTGATGCGGTCAAGGAGGCTTTTATGGAGGTTGATGAGGAAGCACCAGGTGGTTGGCATGGCTGGCACATGTGGAACGAGATGCTAGGCGAAGATCCTAGCGCTTCAGATCTTCCCACGTCCAATGTGTTTTCCGGAGCGGCGAAGGGCTGTAAAGATGTTTGGAACTTATCACAGGGAGACTTGGACCTTAGTAGAGGTTGGGAGTTTAACGGACAGTGACTGGTCTCGCTTTGTCTAAATCATCGAACTATTAAACATGTGCTACGTGCATGTTTTTGGTCATCTTCAAAGCTGTTGGCTTCCTGTGAGCCATTATAAATAGCGCAAAGTAGATCAAGAAAATGTGCCTGGTTATTGAGTCATCTATTTAACTATTCTGTCATGCCAACTCGCCCTTCTTGTAAGGAAACTGCTCCCTAAAAGCCTCAGCAATCTCCGTCCTCGTCGCAACCCAAACACCATCCTTCTGCGCAATATACTCCACAAAATCCTTCAAAGCCTTGAACCGTCCCGGTCTTCCAATAATACGGCAATGCAAGCCAATAGTCATCATCTTGGGCTCACCCGCCTCTCCCTCCTCGTACAGCACATCAAAAGCGTTCTTGAGATGAGTGTAGAAACTGGTAGAGTCGCGAAAGCCAGTGACCACGTGGAACTTGAAGTCATTGCAGTCGTAGCTGTACGGAACCATTAGACAACCCTTGGGGTTGGGCTTTTCTCGCTCGGTGGGGAGGTCAATCCAGTACGGTACGTCGTCGGCGTATGTATCGCTTGCCCAAACGAGCTCTTCACCCATTTCTTCGTAGACTTGGGGTATTAGAGTTCGGCTGTGTGGTGAAGGACGGCCGTAGTACCATCCCTTAGGAGCATATCCTGTCAGGCTCTTGAGACTGGTTATACCCTTCTTGATATACTCCTTCTCTTTCTCGACAGACCAGTCATGATGATCTACCCAGCGGTAAGCGTGAGAAGCTACATCATGACCCTCCTCAACGCAACGAGTAGCTACTTCAGGCTGCTGCTCAACAGCTTGGGCAACAGCGTAGAGAGTGAACTTCATCTTATGCTTGTTGAAGAGCTTGAATAATCGCCAGAAACCAACGCGAGAGCCATATTCGTACTCTGATTCGCCGTTGAGGTCGCGCTCGTTCATGCGTGGTGTTGTAGGGTGTTCTCGGAGGTTTGTCTCTGAGACTCCATCGCCACTTTGAACACAGCGCTCACCACCCTAATGCCACGGGTATTAGCAGTGCAGGTATAATATCGGATTACTCCTGTACAGTTGACTTACCTCTTCATAATTGATGACGAACGATACAGCAATCTTAGCGTTGTTGGGCCACTTCAACCCAACTAGACCCTTCTCTCCATAGCCCTTAAAGTCACGGTCATAGCCGTAATCGGGGTGCGAGGCGAAAGTAGTAGGCATGATAGGCAATAACACTAGACTCTGGGAACGAATCTTTTGGATCAACGCAGTTAGCCAGTGGACTGATGGCTGGGCTATAAACAAGCTGTATCAATGCCTTATCTCAATGCCGGCCAACTTATTGCGAATCCATCGGCGAATTTTGGGCCGACCTCTCCTTCGACCTTGCTATATCCGACCGGGTCAGGAAGACGTCCCTAGCGCGGGGTCATGATTCGTGTCCGTGATAAGGAACACGGGGAAGATAACGGACCTTGTATCATGGCTGGGGCGATAAGCTCTTGGCTGGTCCCGTTTATTCCCGTTTATCGCTCAAAGCTCGACGATACGGCTATACCGGATTGGGACAAGAAGAATCTCTGTCTGGATGTGTAGGGTAAGAGCAACAGAACGCTGAATGAACGGGATAAGCAGCAAATTACAGTCGTGATATAGAGTAATTACTGAATCTAGCATTTACCAAGCTACAGCTATTTTTTAATACAAGTTACAGTAGCTTTCTTACTCGTATAAGTATCTTGGTCACTGACAATCTATGGCTGAATCCACAGACATAACGAACGTCAAGTCGGGTAAAAGTGTATCAAGTCAACCTCACAAGACAGGTACTTTGGTTTTGGTGACAACAGCACCAGTACTCAAGTACACCGTCTGACAGGGATCTGAGATTACTACACTAACAAAGCGACATGAAGACACACCTATCTCGCATCTTATTTGGAGTACTGTCAATAATCCCTTATCGATATTCTGTCATATACCCACCAAGTTTCGCGTCGCCTCATTGATGAACACACCGCTTTCAATCAACGCGTTTTCCCTTCATTACTAACAATTCTTCTTGGGCAATAGTAAAGAACAACTGATAAAAACTTTTATTCCCTGTAATCACTCAAAAAGGTCTATCTCTATTGCTGCGCCTTTTCGAGATCGACCTGTCTAGGTCTCCCATCCTCCGTCATCTCTCGATCTGTTGAAGACGCGTCCCCAGTTTTCGCCGGCGATTTGAGGCTCGTGTTTCCAACCCAAAACGTCAGAACCAGACTCAACCCCGAGCATACCGTAAAGAAGACGAATGTGTAGTACAGACCCTTCATGTATGCATCAAGAATGATATCCTGATCCTGCTGCGACAAACCCATGCTGCTCAGAGAGTATGTTGATGACGTCAGTTGAGCAATCGTGTCGTTGGACACGATACCTCTTCCACCAAGCTCTTTGTTCAGCGTGTTTGATAGAATGACGCCTGAGATAACTACTCCAAACGCGCCGCCAATTGTGCGGATAAAGTTTCGCAGGCCAGTCGTCACTGCCCTGTCCTCGCTACGACCATTCGCATACATCCCAACGAGTGTAGGTTGCAGAGTGAACCCAATGCCCGCGCCCTCAACAATGAGAATGCCGATTAGCGGCCCTAGCTTCGTTTCACGATCAAAAATAAGCGTGAGGCCATTTCCAAGCGTCCATAGAGCGAAACCAACTAGGATGCAGTGCATGTAACTTCCCACGCGACTCATGTACTGCCCCGAAAGGATAGACGTGAGTGATGTTGGAATGACCACCGCCAAGATGAGAGCACCAGCAACTAGCGCATCATATCCGAGTACCGATTGGAAGTACAGCGGTAGATAGAAAAAGTTGCCAAAGTAAGCCAAACCCGTTAAGAAAGACTGCAGGTACAGGGCCCAGCAATGAGGCGCGCGGTAGAGTCGTAGAGGCATGATCGGTAGTTTTGCCAACTTCCATTCGAACAGAACGAAGAGGATGGCTAGAAAGATACTGATGATGACGGTGGCGATGAAGAAAGCTGATGTCCAGGCATATGTGACGCCTCCTCCAGATATTGGGATCAGAAGTAGTAGTGTCGATGCGATGTTAAGAACGATGCCTCCGTAGTCGATCTTTTTTATCTTCTCCATGTACTCTCCGGACCGATGCTTGAGAGGGAGGTAGAACCAGATAATTGCTGTTGTTGGTAGAGTGATGATGGGTATCATCCAGAAAACCCATCGCCAAGTCGCAGATTGAACGATTGCGCCGCCTAAGAACGGTCCGACGCCATTGGCGAGCGCGATGATGGCTCCTAACATACCTGATTTCTGTCAACCAACACTCAAAAAGCATGTATATGAGAACTCACCTTGATAATACCCACGATTTTGTAGTGATGTGATATCACTCACAATAATCATGACCAGACTATTAATCCCCCCACCACCGACACCGGCAATCGACCTGAAAACATACAACTGCACCGGCGTCTTTGCAAAACCACAAGCCAAATCCCCAACACCCATAAGAAACAAGCACAGCAACAGCATATTCTTCCTCCCAAAAATATCCGAAAGTCGACCGTTGATAAGCTGGAATGCCGTAGACGCTATCAAAAACGAAGTTCCGATCCATGACGTTGAAGTTCCTGTTTTGAGCTCGCCGGCAACGGAGGGCGTAGCTGTTGACACACTCGTTTGGTCGAGGAATGACACGAAGAGGCATACTGAGAGGGCCGTTATGGAGATTAGGAGGCGTTTGCGGGGGAGGTCGCTGTTGCGTTGGCCGCCTATGCTTTCGGCGTCGCTTTGGTCTGTGCTGTTTTGGTCTGGTATATGTGTGCTGGAGCTGCTGTCGATGTTGGCGATTTGTAGTTTCTCATCGTTCGCAACTTGAGATGGCAATTGCCTGGTGTCCTCCCAAGCGGTGATTCTGTCGGTCGATGTATCTGCATCCTTAGTATCGGTATTCATGGTGATGGTGACTTCGCAAACAATGTTTCCCCCGTGAAGTAAGGTAGAGAGTACAAAATGAGAGGAGGGAGATAATCACTTCCTCTGAAGTCCTTGTATTTTGACACGCAATAATCTCCACGCAAGCAAGAAACGATGATCAATTTTGCAATGTCATCATCAAATTCCCCAGCTCACATATTTTCCGACTGGAACCATTGTTCCCGAATCTCCCGCCTTGTCTTTATTTGACGAGACACGAGCGCATTTGCAAAGGTCCCCGTCGGCCAAGAATGTCCCTGTCGGGAATAAAGCGGCTGGTGCAGAACTGTTTTGTATCGGCATCTTCTGTTCCGACGTCTGGATAAGTTTTCCGGATCATTGCGATAAGGGTGGATCTCGGTGGGTTATTTGCCCACCGAGCAGTTCCTGGTGGGACGGATGGGTATTGGGGATGCATATTTATTGCAGGGGGTTTGATACCCTCATGACTCTCTTTTCGATACTGTGATCATGGTGAGGCTTGGCTCGAAAACTGAGACTATCGACAATAGATTCTTTGTGGACAGAGACATCATGTCACGACTCTTTGAGTCATTGGCCGTTGGGTCAACTTCTCTGGAGCACCGAATTGTTATGGCGCCTCTAACCAGATACCGCTGTGACGATGATCATTGCCCAACTTCAATGACAAGAGGTCAATACAAAACATGCCATTGAATACTGGGAAATGAGGCTAACTGAAGTAAATAGAATACTACGAACAACGGGCCTCAACACCAGGTACTCTCATCATCAGCGAAGCAACCTTCATATCTGAAAGCACAGCTGGTTCCGACAACGCACCTGGAATCTGGTCCGATGCTCAAGTCGCAGCGTGGCGGAATATCACCGATGCAATTCACGCAAAAGGCTGCAAAGTCTTTTGCCAGCTCTGGCATCAAGGACGAGCCGGCAACCCTGATGTTCTCCAGAGGAAGGGTTATCCTCTTCTTTCCAGCAGTGCTGTTCCGGTTAATCCATCGATGCCAACTCCCCAAGAAATGACGGAGGACGATATTCAGACTACTATAGAGAACTATGCATCTGCTGCGAGAAATGCCATTGAAGCGGGTTTTGACGGCGTTGAGATACACGGTGCAAATGGGTATCTACCGGATCAGTTCTTGCAGGACACTTGTAACAAGCGCACAGATCGTTGGGGAGGAAGTATCGAGAACCGCGCTAGATTTCACATCGAAGTCACAAAAGCCGTCATCACAGCTATCGGAGCCGATAAAATCGGAATGCGTCTCAGTCCCTACAGCGATTTTCTAGGCATGCTCATGGACGACCCAGATCCCCAGTTCCACTACCTCATCGAACAGCTCAAACCACTTAGCCTAGCATACCTGCATCTCATCGAAGCAAGAATTCGAGGTAACGATGATGCTGATTGCGGTGGTCAACGGACAGTTCGGTGGATTGTCGAGTTGTGGAACAATACCAGTCCTGTGATCCTGTCGGGCGGCTTCAAGAGTGATTCAGCCAAGACTGCTGTTGATGAGATGTACAAGGGTTATGATATGTTGATTGCGTTTGGGAGGTATTTTGTTACGAACCCGGATCTTGTGTTTCGTTTGAAGACAGGTGTTGGGTTGGAGGGATATGATAGGACGTACTTTTATACCCCTAAGATAGCGAGGGGGTATACTGATTATGCGTTCAGTCAGGAGTTTTTGAGCAGGAATACTGCAAAGGCGTAATGAATGTTAATAAAAGCCAGATCAAAGCTACATTAGTATTGTTATCAGGCTGGTGAATCACCTTACTAATGCATTGTGTTCTTTGAAAGGAGGCCCTAGGCTTTGGCTGGTAGCTCACTACATTCGGTCAAGTGACATGTCTGAACACGCGGAACAAAGAGATTAGCAGGTAGCTGTAGATGGTGTAACAATTTGAGAAGCGATGAATCCCCTGTAACGAAGATGAATAAACTAATCGTGATGTCATGAACGTGGGTGCCGGGATTGTACAATGCAGCCATATTCCGGAGAGGCACAGAGTATCAGTATTACCGCCTTTAAGTGTGAATCTAGGTTGAAGACACTATCGCGTGGCTATTCGTGACTCCAAAAACTAAAGCTGTCCTACACCGATGTCTTGCGCAGCAGATGCGCTTCTTACTACAGCCAACGAAACTGTCATAACATGTTCGTGAAGTTAAGCCTATTACAACTCATTAGCAAAGTTAAAGATGATTCGTATTCATGTCCCATTTCAAAGAACACAAGGGTACTTGAAGATACTGGATCACGAACAGTCAAAAAGTATGAATAGTGACTCACTCGCGGCATGCAACTATGTCCTTAAAACAACTCGACCAGCAAAAGAATATAATATCTAAGCTATCAGATTATCTATTCTAAAGAGATCAAGATGTGCCAAATGGAAAC
>JABSTL010001238.1:0-21792 GCA_013759095.1 Fusarium sp. NRRL 29148 | reverse complement strand
GTTTAGTATGATTGTACAGGAGGTTTATATACCAGCTCTTGAGTCAAAGAGGTTTCTCTTATGGAGCATCACATCATCGAGCTTTCCATTGCCGTCAGCCGCTGGTAGCGCGCTCGCCGTGCCAAGGAATAACAGCGACAGAACTTTCTTGAATGAAACCATTTTCGATAACAGACGACGAAGGCTGTTTCGTTGACCAAAGCAAACGAAGGTTAAAAATCAAGTACCCAAGCCCATTAAAATATCCATTTTGATTTATCTTGTTCTCCATTCCCAAGTTCGGCATATTTTTCTCGTATATCATAAACTTCAGTAGATCAGTTGACCCAACGGTCTGGTTCAGTTCTAGCCTCTAACAAAGGAATTGTTGTGGTTTGGCACTCGCTTAAATGGCGTGACTTTAACCTGACTGAAGCCAATAGTCGAGATGCCAGGAACGTTGAGGCATCGACTAAGTCCATATTTGGTACATTTTTGGTAGAGCTAGAGCGGCTTTTGACGAGTCAGGGTCGGCCCAGTTGGGTGACACTTTGACAGACGCATCTACCCCAAAGGTCTGGGGGTTCTAGCGTGCTTCTATTGAATGGCTCTTGTTTTCACTGGATGATCAAGTTCTTGTTCTACTCTTGTCACCTCGTGAACTAGTCTAGATTTATCCTTGCTTGACGTGCGAGTCGCATGGAAACCAGGCGGGTCGTAATGCTATGAAGAATGTAGCGAAATGCCATATTTCCTATTGATCCTTAGAGATAGATATAACAGAATGGAGATCCGCTCAGGGTGTCAAGCGCATCATCGATGGTGATCTCAGCTGCATTAACCCCCATGTTCAATGGATCAGACTTCAAAGCATCACGACTAGGAGGCCTGTTCCCAATAGTGATAGTACCAGCAATATCCCGAGCCTGCTTAGGATGCAAAGCCTGCCAGATCCAGTACACGCGATCAACCATAGCATGATGCAAAAAGAAAACCGGCTCATTGGACGAAGAGTAGAGATCAGACGAGTCACCACCAATGGCAAAGTGACCAGCGCCGTGTAAGCCCAAGAAGCGATCTGGAAATCGCCCTTGGAACTCGTCCTGCATGATTTGAATGCTGCGTGAAGCATCGCCTAGCGTGACGTTGTATAAGTTAGGAAGTGTCATCCATTCATCAATGGCGTAGCGGCCGAGATCTCGACGGAGACAGCGGGGATTGTACTTGAGAGGTGTGGTGGTGGCTTTCATCCCGTCCATACCAGGAGAGGGAGGCCCCAGGTTAGCGGTCGCACCGACAAAGGGACCGCTCTTGATGCAGCCGCCTCCATTGCCGCTCGGGAGGAAAATAGTTCCTTGGCCAGAAACAGAACCGTTGTGCTTGAAGAACTCGCCATCGCCGCTCATACTGGTCTCAGAGCCGTCGAACAGAGGGTTGGTTGCAAAGTCGCCAGTCTCAAACCAATTCCAATACTACAAACAGTTATCAGCTTGAAACTCTTATGGTAGGCAATCAGCAGATCCACTCACCGGCTGGGTGCCTCTGTATCCGCACTCATCTCGCAAAGCCTTTTCGTAGGCCCAGGTATAGTAACGATGCCAGGTGAAGAAGTTTCCCTAGAAGCAATTTGTCAGATTCTATGTGATATATAGCTCATCAAGAAAAGAACGGACTGTTGCATGGATGGTAAGAGTCTGGTTAATATGCACAGCCACAAAATCGTCATATCTGGTGCGTGCCCCAGGCGCGAAAGAAGGATCCGCTTTGGAAGGTTTCTTTCGAAGACATAGAACGGCATTGATGTAAGCCTTTCTCTCTTTCTTTGAGAGAACTTTCCTGTACTAGTGGTTAGCGACGATCGAATGCATCTTGGAGGTAACCTTACCAATCCCGTCGTACGTCGGCATTAGCGATTGTGCACTTCTTACGGCTTGTTGGCCCCTGGGCATTCTCTAGCGCACTAGTCGCCTTGCCGTTAAGCTCTAGCATGAGATCGCCAGCAGATTGAGTCGGCGATGCCGCAACGAGCGACNNTGCATATTTTTGTCGCTCGTTCTCGTACCTGTTATTCACCACTCCTCGTTGGCAAGAATACAAGAGAAGAGAGGGCAGCAGGAGGGGATTATAAGAGAAGAGTAAGCAGAAAATTACGGTCAAAAGGGTATTAGTGCATGGCCGTATAAATGATAAGTTGAGGACAAAATTCAAGGACCCTTGCTGCAGCCAAGTCGGAGCAAGCTGGATTCGTAGTGTTGCGCCGCGATGTTCCGCGCATCATTGCTGGAACCAGATTCACAAGCCCTTGGCTCTGCAGCCCTAGGGCGCAGGGTCTGACAGGCTACACCATACTTACAAGGTATGCCAATCAGGCACAATTGAGGCTAAAGCATTGAAGAGCCGGTGGATGGAATGTTTATCGCTCGGCATGGATTTACTGCTTATCGTGGAAGTTATCCCGTGAATTTTCGTATGGCAAGGAATTAGTGAGCAACGTGTTAGGTCGCGATTTAACCGGATGCCCCTGGACACATGCATCTAAGATTTT
This sequence comes from Fusarium sp. NRRL 29148, assembly GCA_013759095.1. Taxonomy (NCBI): domain Eukaryota; kingdom Fungi; phylum Ascomycota; class Sordariomycetes; order Hypocreales; family Nectriaceae; genus Fusarium; species Fusarium sp. NRRL 29148. Next base: position 19,268 of record JABSTL010001238.1, on the reverse strand, counting down.
AGCGTAACCAATGGCTGAGCATTGTTAAATCGCAAATTCATACCAACTCTGGGGTAGTTAAACGATCTGACGTTTAAGCGGCCTTTGACCACGATTCCCGTATCTGCATCCTGCCTGCAATGCCGACCTTAGATCTGCCTGTTCGAGGGCTCATATGAATGGAGGAGAGTTGCTACTTGACTTGGACTCGTGAAGCTACCTAAGTTTTCAAGATTCCCCGTATGGTTTAAAGGGTTTATGGACCCACGTATTCTTATTTACATCCATTCGTTTGATACCTGTGGTCTCTCCGGCCGACCGACCCGCAAACCAATAGTTGACAGGTTGCAAAGGTTGCAAAGGTTGTTAACAACTCCTAAACAATTATGTAGGTCACGTTTCACGATGTAATGCGGAGCTTTAAAGATTTAAGCTTGGATATATTATTGTTCTCTGAATTTATCCTCTGATGCAAGACGGATTGCTGGAGAAGGACGATTGTCGGGGAAAAGTGACTATGCAGCCAAAGCGGTCTAAGACTATAGGTTAGCTGAAACTAACAGGCCCAGACAGAACTCAGCTCTACTTGGTCACTCATGGGGCATCGCATCCAAGGCCGTCCTTAGAGCTTGTGTGGCATAGTTGTCCAAATTCATCGCCTCTTCGGATCTTGGCATTGCTGAAATTGTAGAAGCTTGGATGTCTGTTTCAGTTGCTTCAGAGAATGAATATCAATATTTGCCCTGTAAGAAGGTTGCAGATATATATAAGCCTTTGGAGCAACTTCTCTACGTCATCTCCGGCTGGTTTCCCTATCCCTCAAGTCCTTGCGCCTAATCATCAGACATGCTTTTCCGAACCCTTGGGCCACTGAGTCGGTACAATTTTACCGTAATACATTCACTATTGCTTGAATTTATTCTTACTATGAACGTTGTTTTCTAGAGAGATGGGAGTTCTTGATATCTGTGGTTGAACAAAATCTGACATACTGATTCAGTACAAGGCTTTATTCGCGCATCTTAGTATTTGTGCTCGGAGCTAGAACCTCAAGACATTGAACTAAGAACTTAGATCCAATATCAAAGTCAACTCTCACTGGCCAGCCTTACGAAGAGACCTCCAAGAAGTGGGTTCATCAAGCACGTTCCCTTAGCACGGAGGACTGTGGGTCGATGTTGAAGAATTCAGCCCCGTAAGGACGGAGGTGATAGCCTCATGGAGCTAAATAAACGTTTCAAGGGTTACATTGTTCCGAGCGAGCGAGAGGGCAGACGGATATTAATCATGTGATTGACAAAAGAAACAAATCAATCGATCGCTGTTTAAAAACCTCTTCTCCTTTCGCCAATCCCCGTGTTGATATTGTTAAGCTTGAAACACGATGGCGGACGCAAGCTGGTCTGCCTTTCAGGGCACTTTAACATCGCTGAGAGCTCGAGAGTGGACAGTAGCTTTGATATCGACTTGGCTTGTGTTTAAAATTTTGCAGGCATTGTATAATGTCTCGCCTCTTCATCCGCTTAGCAAGATCCCTGGTCCGAAACTCGCTGCGGCTACATACCTACCTGAATTCTACTACGATGTGATCCTCGTCGGTCGCTATACTCATGCTATCAAGCAGATGCATGAGAAATATGGTAAGCCCTTTCCAGCAAGTCGAAGCAAAAGATCTTAATGATTCCTTAGGCCCAATTGTTCGCATCAATCCCAATGAGCTGCACTGCGCTGATATGTCCTTCTCCGAGGAAATCTACGCCGTCGGCGGTCGCAAACGCGATAAGCCTTTCCATCAAGTCAACGGCTCAGCAGCTGGTACAGGAAACGCTTTTGGCACCCCCGATCACGATCTTCATCGCGCGAGACGTGCGCCCGTCGCCAAGTTCTTCTCACGAGCTATGATTGCACGTCTTGAACAAGAAGTCCACGACCTAGCGCAAAAGCTCTGCAACAAGCTCTTGGCCGAGAACAAAGATGAAAAAGATCGCAAACCGTTTGAGATTGCGCACGCATACAGTTGTTTTACTTCTGATGCTATCTCAAGCTACTGCTTCGGCGAAGCTTTTGGACTGTTATCGCGAAATCAGTGGCAGCCTAATTACCGTGAGGCTACTCTCGCTGTTCTCAAACCAGTGTTCTTCTTCCGCTTCTTTCCGATTCTTGTTTCTAGTGTCAAGCTGGGTAAATATTTTATCGACTATTTGCCGACTGATATTGCGCTTCTTATCCGAACGTTGCAAATCGATATTCCTTCGCGTGTTCAAAAAACGAAGAACGAACTGGATGCAGGCATTGTCTACGATCGACCTACGATTTTCGCTGATCTTCTTCAATCCGAGCTTGACGACAGTGAGAAGAAGCAGGGTCGTCTTGTTGAGGAGGCTGTTACTATTGTTAACGCTGGGACTGAAACGACGAGCTGGGCGTTGGCTGTGATTACATACTTCCTCTTATCACAGCCTGAGACTCTTGCGAAGTTGCAAGATGAACTGAAGCAAGTTGTTGACGACCCATGCCATTTGCCTTCATGGACGGCACTAGAGCAGCTTCCATATCTTGGAGCAGTGATCAATGAGGGTCTACGGCTATCATATGGTGTTTCGAGTCGCACAGCTCGCGTGCCGACAACAGAGGACCTTATCTATCGTGGCGAATTCAACAAAAAGCCTACGACTTTAGTACTGCCTCGAGGATATGCGATCGGCATGTCGGCAGCCATCGCACATCATGATGAGTCTGTCTTCCCAGACTCTTATACCTTCGCTCCAGAACGATGGATTGATAAGGACAACAAAATCAGAAAGGATCTGGAGAAGTCAATGATTGCGTTTTCGAAAGGCAGTCGTGGATGTCTTGGCAAAAAGTAAGATACACTGTCCCTTCAAAACTGAGTTTTTACTAACATATTCTAGTCTTGCATTGTGCGAGTTGTACCTCTCTCTCGCTGCTCTGGTTCTGAGGGTAATGCCCTGCATGCGTCTGTACGAGACAACGGAGCGGGATGTCCGCTATGACCATGACATGTTCATTCCGATGACGGAGAGTGGAAGCAAGGGAGTCAGGGTTATCATTGAGAGCTAGATTATTCACTCGGCCTAATACGAGTTACTTTATCGTGGTTGTTTGCTCTAGTCCGTACCTCGCGCTATCCTACCCAATATGTACTAACCTCTTTTTGCAGGAAATACCAAGGTGGGTATCCCGAAGCTTCACTGCCACTCGGATTTGTCGCTATTTGTCGCTTATCAACTTGGATCGACGAAGATGCCGATGATCTGCTGCCGAAAGTGCCGAAAAGGCCTTTTAGAGATATGATGCTATCATCCCAACACATAATGGGAATTTCGGATGGAGTTTCTTGTGAGGCGCAGGCCAATCCGATCTGACTATTTGCTCGAGCTTATGCCACCAGGCCTCCGGCTCAAATGACTAACGGATTCCGGTTTAGCTCTCAACCAGCTATGAGAAGATCTATTAGTAGATACAACTTGCTGAATATGTATATAAACGCTCGCACTTCAGCAGGCACTATTGATCAATCTTGAAGTAAATACCATAATCATTGTTGTTTGTAAATGTAAAATGGTTTCAAAGATGGACACCCGCAGTTACTCGTATCCCGATGCGCCTCCGCCATACTCCAGCCTCGGTGCAACTACTTCACCAACATTCTCAGGGTCGAGCGGACCTCGTACTCTACCCTGCCCAACACCTGAGCTGCCTACACTTCATCCATCAGAAAAGCCCATCGCCATCCCAGCAACAAGTTCCAAACTCGGCTCTCCCTTCCTACGAGCTTTCCCACCCATCCTCCAAGACCAATATCATCTTCCTCGGGAAGTCTTCCTCAGATTCCTCGATGATCTCAACCGTGCCGCCGTCGCTAGTCCACCAGTGCAGATACTGGGATTGGCCGGCAGCATCGTGTCAATGATACCACTTCACACCGCACAAATCGTCGGAAACTCGGTTAACGCGGCAGCTACTCTTTCGACATACGCCATAAGTAAATCTCGAAGCGAGCTTTGCCTCAGCACGGCGAATAAGGAAGTCTTCATGCCTAGAGGCCTCAAGGCCGAGTTCGCGAAGCTGGAGGTCGTTGCTCGTTATGCTCGAATGCCCATTCTCAACAGTGAGGGCAAGATCGAGAAGAACAGCATGATTCTTGGACCATTAGAAGAAATATCAGCACAGTCTCCGCTTACTGTACAGCAACGCAGACTTCAAGCCCTTGAGCCGTGGATTGCACCACTAGATCTTACACACTTACCTGATTTGCATGTACCGGATAACTTTGTAAGCAAAATGCATGCTTCGACCAGTGAACGGCAGCGAAAGAAGGAGGAGAAGAAAATGACCAAAGATAGAGCCAAGGCGTATGAGGATTGGACCGAAGATTCAAGAAAGGCTCGGGAAGACTATGAGAAGGATATCCGAGAGATAGAAGAGAAATTGGCAAAGGTTCATAGGAAGCATGCAGATGAGCCTCGGAAGTTGGAGAAGGAGTTGAAGAAGCTGGATAGGGAGAGGGAGAAGTGTGAGAAGGAGTATGAGAAGGAGATGAGGAAGGTTCATAAGGATAGACGGAAGGATGATAAGGAAGAGGAGAGTGTGAGAAAGGTGATATGGCTACTTATCAGACCGATAGGTAATGAGCCTATGGAATGATATCTTCCTAGAGCAAACGACGCTAGAGGTGTAAGTTGATTCACTGATAGATTGTATACTTTTGCATTAAGTCATAAATATCACTTTAATCCGCTTCGCCTATGTTTTACATGCAATTTCCTCCTTTTCCAATCCTTATCGTCTCGCCAATCCAACATCCAATCCCATAGGCTTCCTCAAGAATCCCTCTCTAGTCTCCATAACATCCTGTCTCAGACGAACATCATATCGCTTAATCCAAGTAGCAGCAATAAGTCTCATCTGCATCTCAGCCAAGTTCCTTCCAACGCAAGATCTAGGCCCATAACTGAAAGGGATGAAAGCAGTCTTCTGCTTATCAGTCAAGTTCTCCCAACGCTCAGGCTTGAACTCATCAGCGTCAGGGCCCCAGATTTCAGTAGAGTGGTGAATTGTATAAGTAGGAACGCTGAGAACAGTGCCGGGGCCAAAGTATCGTCCGTGGAGGGTTACGCCCTTGTGGTTGGGGGGAATCTCGCGGGGCAGACCGATACCAGAGGGGGAGTGAATGCGTAGAGTCTCGTTGATGCAGTGGCCAAGGTAGGGAAGATGCTTAACAGATTCATAGTCCGGAATAGCAACGTCCTCAGGAACAACAGCGCAAATCTCCTCATAAAGCTTCTGCATAACCCCCGGCGTTCTAACAACATGATACAGCAGCGCACAAGAAGAGTTTGAAGTAGTATCACTCCCAGCGATGAGCTGAGTAAGTGCTTCAGCGGTGAGTTCATCACGACCAAGGGGTTCGCCCTTCTCGTCGCGGCCCTGCATGAGACGAGCGAGGAGATCCTTGCGGGTGGAATCGCCGCCGCGCTCGAGACGCTCGCTGACGCGGGCGATGGCGATACCGGCGAGGTTCTCGACGGCTTGGAGACCTTGGCTGAAGAAGGGGTCGGGGAGATACTTAGCGTAGGGCTTTAGTTGGGGGAGGCAGCCGAGGGTGGCGGAGACTTCGCCACGGCGGTTCATGATCTCGACGGCCGGGGCGTAGATGGTGGGACTAGTGGGGGAGGCCTTGACCTCGGCGATGTCGGCACCAGTTGAGAGCATGCCTGGTGATATTAGCACTATGCGAATCAAATCTTTTTGTTGGACTTACCGAAGGGCTTGCCGAAGGCGAGATCAGCGATGATATCAAAAGCAAGAAAGTTGACTACACAATGTCAGTATATTCCAAGAGTTGAGTTGCTATGCACTTACACCAGTTGAGGCAGTCAACACTACCGTATCCATCAGCAGCCTTGTTGCTAGCGATGCGATCCCACTGGTTGATAAAGATATCGAGATTCTGTCGAATATAAGGCTCAAACTCCAAAACAGACTTAGGCGCAAAAGTATGCGACACGATCTTTCTCTTGCGAGAGTGCTCAGCTCTGTCGCGAGTGTTAAAAAGGCCTCTACGGATAGAGACAAAGGTATCATAGAAGTCACTAACTCATTAGCTCCTCGCTCAACAATGTAATTACAAGCTAAACTTACGCCTTTAGAAATCCATTTCCGTGACCGTAGATAGTGTTGATAGCATCTGCGTCCGCGACACTAACATGATTCGGCGCAATGCGAACCAAAACACCCAGCTTCTTATGGACCTTGTCAACAATCTCATATCGCTTTCCACGGCGACATGTAGATAACAACCAAAGATTGGTGAATTGTGCTGGGAAAGGAGCAGGAATACCGCGGAGGTTGGAGTTGCTGATCCATGGGAGGATGTACCATGCTACGAGAGCCACGGGGAGGGCGAGGGGAGCCCAGGGAGAGATCAAGAGTTCTGTGAGGGCCATGATTGTGAGATTTGACCGGGAGGTATATTGGAGGATGAGGTAGGGATGTTTGAGGAGTGGAAGGTGAGTATTTGTATCAAGATATAATTGATAGTAGGATGCCCCGGATTTACCCCAGATGCGAGTGTTGATGAGCTCCGAGGAAGCCTTTCTTTATTGGGAGTAGTGTGGTTTGCTCCTCGGCACTTCAATTGTATGCTCTGTGATTGGTTAACACAGCTTTCCTCATATGCCATTGGATAGATCTTGGTCATTGCACTGGGATATCACACTACAAGTATCTATAAATAATTGATGACTATGTAGACATTCTGTTCGAGTCCTGTCAAATCTACTCATCCCTCGACTCTGGCCGTAAAGACAAGTCCAGCAGCCGGTCTTCTATGGCTCTGTTTATCTTCGTCATTTGAGCCGCTGATCGAAGTTCGGCAATTGGGCGCATCCGATTGGCTCCTGTTCCGCGGAACTGGTCGGCAAATAGACACAGAAGTCGATTGCTTGCTGAGAGCATCATCACTACCTTGGCACAGCAAACCTCATCCAAAGTGGATCATCAAGAACCTTTTGCAATAGTCTTCCTTCAGTGCCAAATACCACCTCAACGCCACCATCTGGCAAAGTTGGCAGAACAACATGGCAGCCAGGCAGGATGCCCGTGTTGGGACATCGAATCGCCTCAATCCTATCTCCCAATAACGGCCCCCATTCCACAGTTGCAAGGTCAAACTCAGTCCATGAAGTCTACACAGACGACTTGCCCAGCACGTCCAAGAAAGCCGTTGGAACTAGCCTCGTCACATCTTCCAACTGATCGATAAGTGTGACAACATCATCTGTGAATTGATTGCTCAGCCGAAGATTCACCTCCTTACGTATAAGCAATGCGAGATCCGCCAGGCTCAAAGTATTCAGGATATCTCGAATCGGCGCTGAGACAGAGATGTACTGGAGAAAACAGCCTAGTCTGAGGGTGAACAGCAGGGTCTGTACGCTTTCGGCCATCCACGGCAATGTTGAAGACTGAGTTTGGACTCTCGCCATCCTCAAGGCTGTCGATAGGTGCTTGAACGGCGACTGCAGTGCGCCACATGAGAGCTGAAAAGGCATCGTTCGTAGAGATCCATTGCTGGTCTGTTGGCTTGGTCGCACGATCAGGCGATGCTTCAGCTTTCAGGAAAGCGAGTGCCGATGGAGAAAAGTAAAACACCTGTCCAAGGAATGTCGTACTCAGCATCGCGGGAGACGCGCCTGTTGGCGTAAACGGTATAATCGTATACTCCGGGTGATCCTCTGGACGTCCTTTGTTGCGGCCAGAAGGTCTTGTGACATGCGCCCTGTCAGCAAGCATGGCATCGTCGATAACAACTGGAGTTGTAATCTCAAGGCCCTGGATGCGGCGACACTCTTCTGCCCAGACTTTGGTCCAAGTGAGATAGGTAGTGGCATCGCCGACCATGTGAAATACACACCACCCGATTATCACGCCGCCACGAATGAAGTTGGCTTGGGCTAGAGAAATATTCACAGGTTTCCCTGGCTGAGGCCACAGGGGGCCAGTCATAAGAAGGTCTGCATCGAATGCTGAGATAGGGAAATGCTTCTCTTTGAGCTCTTCGTAAGTCAATTCATATTTCTCCGGGTCTCGTAAGTCCTTAAAAGCCATATGCCCAATCGAATCATCGGGCAGTTTCTGCAACCTGAGCACATTCGCTTGCTTTGCTTCCAGGTCGGGCACTGCCTGTGAAGCCATGGAGCTGATTTTCTGGCAGGCAGCTTTATAGCCCCCTTTGAGAACCTCCATGGCCCTTTCGGGAGTGGTGTCATCTGCCAGCCGCATTGGGAAGACATAGCGAAGATAGCCTCTTGGCCCAACGCGCTCGTAGCTGTCAGCTCAGGGACATCGCTCAAAGTGGGAGACATGTTGGTAGAAGTAATACGGTCTACAGCTTGGAAGAATGAACAATTCCTTGAGGAATCGGAAATTGTAAAAATTCCGGGGTGCTGAAGATATTAGCACGATTACGTGTCTTTATCTTACATTGACTGCGATAGACAGGCATATAAGACTGTTGGTCGACCCTTGACAGTTGGCCCTTGAGAGTTGACTGACCCCCCAGAAGGAGCTGCATGATCGGGCAGAACTTCCGATGAGTTGATACAGTAGCCATCATTAAGCGCCATGATATTATTATAATAACAGTCTTGAGCTGGCGTCCGTAGAAAATCCATAGTCATGAAAGTAATGTTGACGCTCGCATATAGCATCTCCCTTTTGTGACGCATCCAGTGCAATAACCTATAGTTCCATATCATAAGTAGTGAATCGAATTCATAGCCAGCTTGGCAATGCTACCCTGAGTCAGTAATCAGTTGTGTTTGTGAACCAGCTGACAATCCAAGACGGACAACGTCCTCCAGGAACAGAATCCAGATGGCGAACCCTGGTCCTCGACAGGGAACCGATTGGACAGCGGAACACGGTCCTGCCCAAGCCTGTGGGAACAAGGCGGAAATGCCCTGAAGATTATATGGTTGGTGCGGTTGTGGTTCGATGCAACGTCGAGTTGGTAGCAGAATGTGCAAAGGAACCTTGGAGCTCCTCATGCAGACAAATAACGCCCAGCAACAACTTCATATTGCTTTTTCGACTGCCTTTCTCGGAAGTTCCTCGGTGTTACCTACTTTGCGCTCCAGCACAAGCATTAAGATTTATCCTGCCAACAGTTGTCTCAGAAAGGGTGGTCATGGTTTTTTATCATAACATTTAGAACCTCCATCCTTTCCGCCCATCTACTGATTGAATCGCCGTTCTATGCCTTCTGAGAGCCCCTCGAGACGAGGTTGAAGAATGGATTCCCGATCGACCCTCGAATCATTGCCGTCGCCGGCCCTCTTCCCCCCAACGTCGCCCTCACTGCCAACACCGCGGCGTCCGACAGAGCCGCTATAATCAGTGTATTGATACTCGCATTGATCGCCATCGCACTCCGCTTTACCGCTTGAAATATACAGCAGACCAAAATACACTGGGATGACTGGGTTATCATCATCTCTATGGTGATACTGATCCATACCCCAACTCCAAAGCTTCAATATTTGATACTATACACAGGCGCTCGTGTCGGGGACTGCCGATTTAGCTATAGCAGGTATGCCAGCATCATGTAGATCGTCCTTATACCTAAACTAACTGCTCTCAGGTGGTCAGTACGGTGCAGGTAAGCATATATGGGCCGTCGACCTGGACAGCCTTCAATAGATCTACAAGGTGAATTCGGCTTCCCCTCAACGAGCTTCCCACCCAGCTAAAAATATTAGATACTGTTCGGATACACGTTTCTGTACTCTGCATCCTGTGCCGTCATCAAGATCTCGATCCTCCTCTTCTACAGCCGCATTTTCCTCTCCACGGAGCTTCTCTTCTCCCTTTTCATGAAATTCGGGTACTTTCTTTCCATATCGTATCCCATAGTAGTCTGGGTCACTATGGGCAACGTCTTTCGACCATTAGATCACTTTTGGACTCGGTTCGCGGGCACAGAGGGTACCTGCATTGACATCAATACGTTCTTTCTCGCCCTTGGTATCATCAACATGATCAACGACTTTTATATACTGCTTGTACCTATACCGCATATCTTCCGGCTACAAATGTCCCTGAGGAAGAGGATCGGCATTTCTGGTATTCTTATGTTGGGTGGTTTGTACGCTACTCATATATTGCTATCAATAACTTCCAACTAATTATTGACCATAGTGTCTGCGCTGCTAGCGCCGTACGCATCCACTTCCTCACCGAGCTTTCCAAGACCAAGGATGTCACGAGAGCCATGGGGCCCGTCTTCATTTGGTCTGATCTCGAACCGTGTATCGCAATCGTATCCGCCTGTCTTCCACACCTTGCACCGTTGCGGCATATCGTTCGAGACAAGATTTCTTCAACTTTCGGCAGTCAAGACGCAAAAGGAACAGGGACTGGATCCAAGCAGTGGAAGAGCGCTACGTCGAACTCAAAGGGGCCTATGTTTACATATGGAGGGTCTAAGTATTTTGGCGGAGGCGATAAATTTAAGCTTGCAGACCATGATGATGAGGTTGAGTTGACCAACCGGATAACAGGTGGTCCGGCGTTGGGTCCTGCAGCTTCTACTCACTCGAGCTCAGGAGAGAATGTGAGCAGACAGGGTATCCATATCCATACAAGTTGTACACAGCAAACAGAGCAAAGACGATGAATAATTGTAAACAGGAGACTCTGAGATAAGAGATCCGATCTCATATCTACACCTTGCAAAGTAGAGCTGCCGCTAATGTCTACTAAGATACTGTTTGTACTACTACGGTGTATGACATGGACTTGGTAGATATGAAGAATAAAAGAAACGTATAATTAAAACACTAAAGAAGAATACCTCTATTATGTGATAGGGAAAACCGGGCGAACCGATAAAAAACCCTATTCCCCTATTATTTTACCACAAGTCCCAAATAATCTAACCCCGGTCCTATGCTTTGGTGACCTGCTCACAGCCACGTACCGAAGATCTTCATGTAGATCATCTTCACAATCTGGACCTCCACAGCGTAAAGCAACAGCTCAGCAGCCAAGAACCCAACAAAGGTAGGTGCTGGCTGAGCAAAGCTGAATGCAGGCCTAAAAGCCGGGATCCAGGGTAGGACGAAACCAATGGCCATGATGGAAGCTGTGGAGAAGACAAGGATCGGTGCTGCGCGGCTCTGGATGATGGGAAGTTTGGCTGTGCGGAGCAAGTGGACGATCAGAGTCTGGGTGAGAAGGCTATCACAATGTTAGTGGTGTAGCATGAGAAGAGTTGGGAATAGCTTACCCTTGGAGGAACCAATGTGTCTGTGCGAGTTTGACGTTGTCGTTTGTCGTTCTAACGCCGTAGAAGAACCAGTTGAGCGAGAATGTGCACATGTCGATGACTGAGCTTGTAGGACCGAGGACAACAATGAACTTGAGGATATCTGCTGCTTGTTAGACATGGCCATAGGGACAGACAACAAAACCTACCCCTTGCGTTCCATCGTCGTGGTTGGGTCAAATACTCTTCATCAACGCGATCCCAGGGAATAGCGATCTGACTGATATCGTAGAGTAAGTTCTGCGCAAGAAGTTGAATGCTAGTCATCTATACCCAAGTTAGCATACTCCCAGCAAGGTATGATAAGCGACTCACCGGCGTAAAAGGCAGCCAAGCACTAGCCGCCAGAATACTAAAAACATTACCAAAATTAGACGAAGCGACCATCTTGATATACTTGATAGTATTCCCATGCGTAATTCTTCCCAAAATCACACTCCTAACAATAATTGAAAGCCCCTTCTCCGTAAGTATCAAATCCGCACAATCCTTGGCGACTCCCGCTCCAGAGTCAACAGAGATTCCAACATCTGCATCTCGAAGCGCACCGCAGTCGTTGATCCCGTCGCCGAGCATACCAACGCAGTTACCGGCTTTTTGAAGAGCGAGAACAATAAGGCTTTTCTGCTTGGGCGTTACCTTGGCGAAAACACTGCATCTTTCGACGGCGAGGTCGAATTCATCGGAGTCTTCGAGGAGTGCGAGTTCAGGACCGGAAATGGCTTCGGCGTCGTCGTCCATTGCTTCGGAGTGCTGGAGGAGTTCGAGGGAGCGGCAGATGTTGAGAGCCACGGGCAGAGAGTCGCCAGTCAAGACCTTGACTTGAACACCGAGCTCGGTGAGGCTTGCGATGGCATCTTTTGCGTCGTCTTTGGGAGGATCAGAGAAACTGATCATTCCCTCAAGCGTCATGTTTGTCTCAAGCATATCAAGCTCATTGGCATAAGACTTTCCAAGAATGCGCGACGCAACCAGCAGAACCCGATACCCCTCCATATTCTTCTGCATAGCAAGTTGTCTCCACCGAGCTTGCATCTCAGTGCTGAGATACTCGCTCTTACCAGCTGAGCGCATGGATGAACACCGAGTGAGGACTTCATCGAATGCGCCTTTGACGATGAGGAGATATTGACCTGTGATGCCACGGACGACGCAGCCGGAGCGACGACGTTCAAAGTCGAAGGGGATGACGCGGACTTGTTCGTAGTGTGCTACACCAACTTCGTCACCGTTGGGGAGGTGATAGTTGAGAATAGCCCTGTCCATGTTGTTGCCGCTGTTACCTTGGATTTGAGAGTCGACTTTTGCGAGTTCCATGATGTTGAGTATGTCTTCGCCTTCGGCATTGGAGTACTTGTGAACTGAAAGCTCATCCTTGGTAAGAGTTCCGGTCTGCAATGTTGTTAGTACTTGAGTTAGTCACTGAAACGAAATATATACCTTGTCGCTGCACAGAACAGTCATGGCACCAAGGTTCTGGACTGAATCGAGACGCTTGACAATCGCTTGTTTCTTGGAAAGTTGATGGGCGGCTCGTGCAAGGTTGGCGTTGACGATGGCGGGAAGCATTTCGGGAACGAGACCGACTGCGACACTGATGCTGAAAAGCGCCGCATTCTTCCAGTCTCCGGTGACTTTACCGGAAATGCACAGAACCTGAAGATGGGTCAGTTGAAGTAGGCGAATTGGTCTGGGAAGTACTTACGATGGGAACCATGACGACCATGAAGCCGATGAGCATCCAAGTTACGTTAAGAATGCCCTTCTGGAAAGCATTGGGCTGTCGCTTCTTCTCAACCTCCTTGACCATGGTCGCGATCATAGCATCTACAAACATTAGCGATATTCCTTGTTAGTGGTTAAGCTGACTTACCATCACCAGTTCGAACAACAAGTCCAACACCATGACCACTCACAATATTCGTCCCCATAAGCGCAACATTGCTGAAATCAAAGATCGAGAAAGCCTCCTTCGCATCATGAGGTCCCGCATCCTTACCCACAGGTTCACTCTCGCCTGTCCAAGCAGACTGACTGATCCTCAAGTACGAAGACTCGAGAATAAGACAATCAGCTGGCACAATTGCACCAGGAACGAGAATGACGATATCGCCAGGGACGAGATCAGTCTCGAGAACCGTGCCCTCGGTCCAGGAAAGTTGAAGCTCGTCGGTGTAAGTTGCTGGTCGACGGACTCGAATCTTGGGAATGATGGCGGATTGAAGACGAAAAATGGCAACGCCGCTTTGGAACTCTTGCCAAAAGCGCACAGCGACGGAGATAACGATCATGACCATGAGAACAGCAAATCCTTCCTGTAACCTCATTAGCTCCATCACCAAACCTCTTCAACCAAAACTCACCCAGCTAGGATCCGGCATCGCAACATTAAGAATCGCCAAAAACATCAACAGGATATTGAACGGATTCGGAATGACACTCAACAACAGCATAAACCAAGACTGCGGCTTTCTCGACGAAACAACATTCTGACCCTGGACGCGTCGTCGCGCAGTAGCTTCAGCCTCAGAAATACCATCGCTGCTGGACACCAAATGCGCAAGCGCCGTATCGGGAGTCATGGACGCAATCCAGCGGAGGATATCTTCGGGTGTGCTCTTGGTTGCCCGTTCTGGGTTTAGTTGCCATGTTGCGATTCGCGCGCGGGACTTGCCGTTGCGTAGGCCAAGACGGCCGAGGATGTTGGTGTCGTGGCGGGCCATTGTGTCGACATTTGTTTACGGATCATTCGTTTTGGATATTTTCCACCAAATCTAAATTGTCAGCGCTACACATCTTGCTGGAATACGTAGGATTGGGATCGTACAAAACTTAAGGTGGATCAAAGTCTGCTGCTTCAGACTTGGCGATTCCTCTGAAGAGGAGAAGTTCCAGTACGTTCTCCAGATTTGCGAAAGATAAGTAAACTGCAACAAAAGAGTTGTTCATCGAATTGAACAGAAAAGTTTACTGTGAGGAAAGTAAAAGAAGGTAGAATGCTGCGCAGTTGGGGGGGATTAGCGATATATACAAATCATGAACTTGTAAACTCCCTCCAGATTAGACTCCAAGAAATGACAAACGCCCTAACTAAATGATAAACGAAAATCTTTTCCACACCAACACAGCCAAGAGACAAAGGCATGTGTTATTGTTTGTGGGGGTGACTCATGCCGAGAGTATCCATCTAATAACCTCTCGTATAAAACGTGCCGAATACCCTTGGCGACAAGACCTATTAAACTGGGCGCAGGCAAATATCTTGTAGCCAAGCGCCAAGTTCCTATAAAGGTACCTGCATACAAGAGCCGAGTTCCGAATACTATGTGAAATGCGGTCATTGATGTGCAACATGGAACTTGGCGAGACACTGACAAGTAATCGCCTGATGTATCTCCATGACTTATCATCAGCAAATTGGCTTCCCCGGAGAAATTTTTTTTCTCATGGAATTCTAAATGGTGTTATATTGCCAAATTACAAAAACACAGCCCAGCGGGCAATGCCGTGATTAACAATTGGCGATCAGGCACTGCCGCACTGATGCACAGCCCCGTTGAGCGAAACTACCGGCCTCCCTTTTTCGCATTCGCGTCTTTTTTCTTTTGATGATTTCACTAACGGCACGTCAAGATCCGAAGTTGTATGTGTTTTTATATAAGTGGTTTGGTGAGGCTTGGGTCTAGACTCTGGGCGATATCGAGGACGCGTAAGCCCACTAGTAGCATAAGGGAGCGCGAATCGTGTTATACCCGGCGTATACGTAAATCCTCCGAGATAAAGATTGATGCGCTTATGGCCAAAGAGCTGTTTTGCTCCAGGTGTTCTGGGCGGGATCCAAAGTGTACTTCAATCGCTGATGCAGACGATCACTGGAAGCCTGCCAGAACTCAACCGTCTCTGGCGCAACAGCATAAACAACCCAACCCTCAGAACTCAGCTCTTTCCCCTCAATCTCATGACTTTTCACGGCTTCTGCCATCTTGGCCTCCAGCTCATGCGGGTCATTAAGTGGTTCGCTCTGCCTCGACACCTTGGCAGTGATCTTGGCCATAGCCGATCTTGCCGTCCAATCCTGCTCACACTCACTCCTCGGGAGAGCATTTGCTTTTCCGCGTAGACGGATCTGGCGTCCGATTTTGGGCCAGTAGAAAGTAAGCGCGACGTTGTTGTTGAATGATACTTGAAGGCCTTTGGGGCTGGTGGCTTTGATGGCGAAGTGCCAGCCACGATGATCGATGTTCTTCAGGATTAGGACGCGTGCGTCCGGGCAGCCTTGAGAATCGACTGTGGAGAGGGTTACGGCGTGGGGTTCGGGGACGTTGGAGGATATAGCCTCGTCGAGCCATTTCTCGAATGCTTGGTGAGGGGTTGAGGGGAATGAAGCGAATTCTGCTTTAGGATGTGATGCTCCTTCTAGAACGGGAAGGGCGCGAAGCTTGGCTTGAAGTCCGTTGCTTGTCATTTTGCGAACTCTTGGATCTGCGTTTACTTGCTGGAATAAATGAAGATGGTGAGTTGGCGGTGTTTATGGAGTTGAGGTATCAAGTGTGACTCGCACCATCTATTCTGGAAGTATCATGGATGATCACCTAATCCGTATCTGAATCATCATGATCCGGTATCGGATTCGATGCGCTCATGAATCAATGCGTTCTACAGCAAAGCGATTCATCTACAGATTGTGATTTAGCGATTCTTTTGTTAATTTCAAGTCGAACTCTTTATATTTAATTCGCTAATTATAGTGGTATGGGTCAAACCAGACTGGCGTGGCTAACCATCTGTAGAGGACTCAAGTGATTGATTATCAGCAGGACTCAATAGCAGTTACTTGAGACAAAGGAACATAGTCTATTGTGTAATGAACTTTTGTCCAAGTCGCTGTATCCGTCAGACAGCGACGTAGTGAGTTCAATGAGGAGTATACCAGCCAAGTAAGAGGTTCCACGAGGAGGAAAACACCTTGACAAATAAACACACATAGTAGTGACGTCGAGATATTTAATCTTCACTGGAGAGCGTCGGAGAAAACGTCTATCGATTATTTATGTCTATTTTTATCACCCGATTTATGTAGAGCTATCCGTTGGTCTGTTTTCACAACATAAGCTTGGTAGACAATGAACAAGCTAGCTTGTGTTTGAGACGCAAGAACCAGCCTTGTACAGAAAACATTTCCCTCAGTTCAGTCGCAGCCAATGGCGCTCCATCATTGACAAGAGCCTTTACTGGCTCACAAGCTTGCGAAGAGAAGATTCAACCTGACTCTCCTTATCCCCCAATCGTCCAACCTCTTTGTCCTAAAACCCCATTAATTCACAGCCAAAATAATCTCAGTCATTGAACTTACGTCTTTGTACTTGACGACAGTAGGAACGCCATTGATGTTGTAAGGCGGAAGGCGATACTTGTTCTTGGGCGTAGCTCTCCACTCTTCACGCGAGCCCACGCGGACGATATACGCAGTAGGATCAGAAGCCCCGCCAAAGACAGCCTTTAGTGCGGGGAGGGCATCGCGACAGTCGGGACACCATGAGGGCTCGCCTGAGGCGAAGTAGACGACGTAGTGAATGTCAGTGGAGGTTGGTGGGGTGTTGGCGTCAATGAGAGGCATTTTGGCGGTCTTGCTGGTGATGATATTCGAAAGGTGTTAGGAGAAGAGTTTTTGGAAGGATATGGGTATTTGGTGAAGGATTGAAGGATTGAATGGACGGGAGGTGAAGTTTAATCGGAGTGATATGTCAGCGAAGATTCTCGAGCAAGACGCCAGGTCGCAAAAACTCAACTCGGTTTCTGATGACTAAGACAGTGCGTCATTGAATTGGCACATGGCAACAGGTCGGAAAGGACGGCAAATAACAGTGCGCGCTTATTGTCTCGGTACGTTTTATAAGCCTGACAGTTCACTCGCGCCAGTCTTTATTGAATACACACATGTTGATGAATCCTTGTGCACTCTAATTTCTGATATCGCACTATCTTGTTAGATGTCGCCGTGCCCTCGCCTACAGGAACTGGCACGGTGAAGTGAGCGGGGCTCATCGTATGACGAAAAGTCTGAATGAATGTCGTGACTGATGGTCATTTCTGAAGTTGCATCCTGTCTTCACATAATCTGTCAGATTTCTACACGGCTTTCAGTGCATCGATCAGATCACCCATTCAAGCTCAAAAATGCCAAAACCAGAAAATAGAGAAAAGAGATGTTGCATTTCAGACATGTTCGTTCATTTCATCAGTGCAGCAGCTGCCCACGATCTACATGGTATATCATAACTCATAATCCTCCCATCACTTAAGAAGCTTCCAAGACGCAGTCTCAGCCCAGATCCTCGCATACCACTGGTGCAGCTCTTGAATAACCGGAGACATAGGGCCTTTGTTGCCCGCAACCTTGCCCTCGCTGGAGAACAAAACGCTCTTGAGGCGCAACTCAACTTCCTCGTGCGCCTTGTCGATAGTAGTGCTGATCTGGAAAAGACCATCAGATGGGCGCAGGGGCTGATTGCGCGGTGAATCGCCGCAGCGCACGGTGATGGACGTAGGAGTCTTTTCAACGACTTCGAAATGATCAGTGATAACGGCGCCCTTGTCGTAGGTTGCTGTAGCGAGCTGCTCAGGATCCCAGAGCTGATGCTCTGTCTCGGGACCACGGTACTTCAATTGCGCATATCGACGCTGGAGAGCGAAGCCTGAATCGGTGAGCGATAACTCAAAACTCACTGAGATAAAAGGTTACTTACCCCAACCGCTCCAAACGCCACGACAAAACTCAAGCGTCAAGTCATTGTTATTCTGCAGCAATTCCGGACGAATCTTATCAAAGGGAATGCGCTTGATGACGACATCCTGGGTAGCAGGGTTACCATTCGGATTGGCCCTCCTGAAGAGTCGAGACGACCAGATGGGGTCGTTGGCGGGGAGCGGGGAGATGACGGGGTTTTGAGAAGCCAGGTACGCGGCGGCTGTGGACGTGCCCAACAAGCCGGTGAAGACTGTTTTTCTGGCCAAGCGGAAGATGCCCATGGTGAGTGAGTGGGTGGTCTTGAGGGTGAAGTGAGGTGAAGGTGAAAGTGAAGATTTGAGGTTGATGAGAGAGATAAGAAGCGCGTTTAATTTTCGGGTGGGTAATTCATGCTTGTGGGTGGAGATACGTCCCGTTTTTGATTGGTTGGGGGAGAATGCATCATGCGACCAGGAACATTTGTGCATAAAGGTGGCTGGGAATAGCATCAAATCACATGCTTCGATGCAGCAGCTTATCATGCATTTCACATCACATCATAGATCAAAGACTTTTATCTCACTATCGCCCCCCGAAATATATGATAACTAGAAGTCGGGCCAATCTACTCCCAATTGCCCTTCTCATTAAACTTGACCAACTCCCCACTCAACAGCGCATGCTGAAGCGCCCGACCGATGTTCATTACTTGCATCCCTCTCTCAATAGGCAGAGGCACAGGCTTATCCTTCAAAACCGCATCCGTAAACTCATTAGCCACCAGCGCAAAAGCATCCTCAAATCGTTGCCAATACTCGGGTTGAACCTCATGACGAATACCAAATTTATGCGCAAGAACGACATTGTTAGCTCCAGGAACAACATTGACTGAAACCTTGCCCGTCTTGCCGGTGATTTCAGTGCAGACGTCGTGACCATGGGCTTGAGTTCGAGAACAGCAGAAGTACGCAATCTTGCCGCCCCAGAATTCGACGATGCCGACTGCGTTGTGGACGTCGTTAAGGTCCTTGAGTTCGGGTTGGTGGTGTTGGAGAGTGCCGGTTGCCCAGCATGCTTTGGGGATGGGGTTACTGAGGTACCAGAGAGATAAGTCGATATCGTGGATGGCGCAATCGACGAAAATGCCAGACATCCAACATTTTGCAAGTGAAGTTAGATAGAAAATAAATAAAAAGTATAATCAGT
>JABSTL010001237.1:0-19189 GCA_013759095.1 Fusarium sp. NRRL 29148 | reverse complement strand
TCGTGGTTCGAAATAGGACAGATAAAACTTAGTACAGCCTTGGACTATATTATTCCCCACCAATACAGCCCGGAGTCCCATGACATTCCACGAATGATCGATGCAAGGACAACGAATGGCCTTTGCTGCTTAATGAGGATTGAAATCGGGTTGGTTTGCCTAATGAGATTGACGAGCCCGGATGCACAATCTGGTCTGCAGCGTGTGACTCTGCAGCCGTGCGATACCTACAATTTGCATGCAGGATCAATAAATAATACCTATGATAGTGCTACTCTACTCTTCATCTAGGTAATTATCTATGACTGCATTTACCCACGGATGTATCAACTCCAAGCCTCTCTTGTTAACCTCCCTAATACAGTATTCCAATGGGTCCTCGCCTATCCATTCCAAGCCCTCATTAATGTTTTGCAACAGGACAGACCATCTTTGCTTTTTAATCTGAACATCGCGTTCAGACAGGTTATCTCTTATACAATTTGCAACGTCGACATGATGCTCTGTTGCAACTGAAAAAAACTGTCTGTCATCTGGAGGATCTGTATTGCTTTTGATGAGAACTATGTCAAATCGTTCTTTGGCGCCTAGCGGAGATTGGATGTGGAGACCGCAACTCAGTCGATCCTGTAAAATTTGACTGAGTAAGTGGTAAGCAGTAACAAAATTTCCAATCGCAAGGGTATATTGCCAGTACAGAAAGTGATACACTCTGCTGCTGGATTGTGGATAAAAATCCCGCGTAAAACCACCCCCAAATTCCAAAATCAAAGGACTTTGCCAGTCATTCGCCGACGATAAAGTCCGGCTAAAACGACCAAGTAGCTCTGTGATTGTATGCCCATAGTCTCTCCAATGGTCATATGGACGGTTAAGGCACTGCATGACGAACCATGAATGTAAGAGCCTCTTTGCATTTCTCACTTCCTCTTGAGATTGCGAGGAAGCATCCTGCCACCCTTCGTCAGTTGCACTTTCTAAGCGGGTCAGGATGTAGTCAATAAAGCCGAAGTATGGCCTCATGCCTATGGACAAGCTCGAATCCGCCGCGGCGCAAAGCAGAACAGGAATAGCCTCTACCAGAGACAAAGTAGACAACTGGTCGAGCAGATCAATAATAAGAACGTCCGAATTGGCGGTCCTGATGACATTCTCTAAGAATTCTAACTGCTTCGGGTTGGAAGGACGTTTGGGAAATATCGGATAGCTCCAATAAATGTGGTCGCTAAACAAGCCACATTGCTGCCAGTCCTTCAATTTCTCAATCATGCTATTGCGGAAAGACCTGTTGTTCTTGAACCACTTGAGGGCAACATACAAGGCTGGAACGAGCTGATGGGCGCCTTTATAGAGATTCATTTCTGTCTCTTCACCACGTTTGCTGAACTTGTATCGCGGTGACACGTGGCATAGGAAGCGGGATTTTACCACATGACCGGCAAGTAACCTCTCGGCTAACTCAGTTGATGGCCAGTGACAAAGTGCAAGACATTCGCGCCCAAACTGTGTGTCATTAATGAAGTCGAACGCACATCTGTGTATGAATTCGACCCTTTTTAAGGCATATCTCGACAGGGCTTCATTTCCAACACAAGTATAATAGTCCGCTTGATAGGGTGTCCTCACTTCGAGGAGACCTCGGGAAACCAACTGCAATCGAGCTTCTGTCCTTGCGCACTTAGCTTGAAGATCTTCTGGCCGGACTTCTCGACCTGCACTCCATATCGATGGGAGCGTTTTGTCCTCCAGGGCTGTAGCCATGACAAGTAAGGAGCGCATCGAATGGAGAGGCATCTCGAAATGACTATAATACACTTTGCTTTCGATGCTGATTGCTGTAAGGGCTAGAATGAAGAAGCGAGAGGCCTCGATGTTATAAGTTGATAACTTTGCATCATCTCCCGGGCGATTCCACATATCAACCAAGAGGTCGTGTAGATCTGATGGCGTCTGTGCGAGTCGCTCCTCAAATTCATTGGCACCACCTGAACGTATTGCCTTATTGAGGCTATTGACTACCAAGACCACCCAGAGAAACACACCGCTTGCTTTGTCTACAATTGTTCTTAAAAGTTGAGATCGATCTTCGGAGCCCAGACCCGATGTTTCGAGCTTATTCTTCGCAAAACAGTAGATATCGTTCCTGTTCAGCTGATGGGTTCTGAGGCGGGGCTGGCCTGCGAAGAACCGGCAGAAATGGCTCTCTTCCCTGCTGGACGCACATAGCTTGATGTTGCTAAGTTTGAGCAACTCGTATATCACCTGAGTATTCTGATGGTCGCCCCACGGTAGGTCCTCAAATTCCTTTGCCTCGTCCAGCCCATCTAGGAAGATGCAGAAAGTGTTTCCTGAGAACTTGATTGCCCAGCAGAGAGCCTTCTTTAGCTCACTCATATCCCAGTCTCCGCCATCTCGTTTATCCCGAATGTTCGGCTGCTCGGTCCATAGCTGATGGGCGAGATCACTGTTCCCTTGAAGTACCTGATGGAGGAGAGAACGTGTCATGCCCTCTATGCTCTTCTGTAGCGGCTGCCCTGGCTTCCAGAAATAGTGGGTAAGGATTTGAATATTGCTATGCTGGGCTTGTAGATGCTTTAATGTGAGGCGATTGGTCGCAAGGAATTTCATGAGCGAGCTCTTTCCAGAAGCCGGCTTGCCGCTGATCCAATATTGCTGGACATCTGACTCTAACCAGGCAGGAAATGAATTGAGACCCGATAGTCTTGCCGTATTGGCCGACCCTGATACATCGCTTCGATTGCCGTCAATGGGGTTCTTGAAGACCCAATTAAAGGTACCAGGGTAGTTTTCAGAGATGTGATTCCCACGGCTGTTCATCTCAGGGAATCGGAGGCTTTGGAGTAATTGATTGTGCTCATGCTCGAACGTTTTGCTCTGGTCGCGTCGGGCCATATCCTGAAATTCCCGAGAGACTGAGTCACGGAAATTTGAAAGTGCGCCATTTGTCGTAGTGAAGCCTGTGTTGATAGCTACACGTGTTGTTTCATGCTCTTGGGTAATTCGGTTCCTTATTTCCCGTGACTCGATTGACAGTTCCGACATCCATGTGCGGCCATCGGCCAGCTGTTTAATGACTGACTGTAGGTTGGTGTTGAGTTGGTGAAAGGACTGCTGTGAACTGATTTCTGCCGCCTGAGACTGGTTGCATATACGATGTAGCACGACACCATGAAGAAGACTCTCGTATCTCTTGAGGTTTATCTCAAGACTTTCGAGTTCCTTTCCTTGCCAAAGAGTTGCCAGACTCTTTTTGCCCACCTGAATCTTCCCGCGAAATCCACCTCTAGATGCATCATCAATATGAAGCTCAGAGAATTTAGACTGCAGCTGGGTCATGGATTCCTCTAGCTTCTTGCCAATGTCAATTATCTGCTGTTGGTCTCTGGTTGATGGCAGCGTCTGAGAAGCAGAGCTGTTCATATCATCGAAGCAAGCTTTCGCGCTTTCGAGATAGGATTTCAGCCTGGGGTCAGGACAGTGTTCATTCCGAACGTGTTTGTAAACTTGGAGGATATCTCTGCCGAAAGTGACGATCTGCATCGCATTGCAGAGGAATCCTATGCCAGCGATCGCCGCCTCGGCTCCAGACATTTTTACGTGCTCTTGGGAATATTTGATGAATTTTATCGGATTTAGAACAGATTTTGAAGAGTGAGAGAATGAAAAAGATAAACGAGAATGCTGAGTTGGCTGACTGCGGGGTGACGTGTCAAGGCGAACCAGGTTAATTGCGGCTGAGCAAGGCAGACACTTTGCAAAACATTGTATTGGAATTGTTTTTTTTTTTTTTTTCATGCGCCACTAACACCGTCATGCCCTATTTTCTCCAACCTACATAAGGTTCCCAACACGTCAGGCGAGGTTAGAACCTATGGGATATGAGTCGACGTTTTGTTTTGACATCAGATAAATGTATGTACAAGGTCTTATAACTATATAACAGTAAAGCTAACTGCAAGGACGCTAGCGATAACTAGATACTCTTGAAAACAGAAAGACTCGACAGAGCCTTGCCAGGCCACGAGAATAAAGTGTTGGAAGGGCATGAAGAACCAAGAGCCTGGTTGTTCATCCAAGCAGGCTCCCAGTAATACAATCCAGCTCCACCCTTGACCTTACTAACAATGCTAGCAACCTTCTTAATAAACTGAGTTTGTCCATCAGCTGAGAATGGGATGTTCTTCATATCGCTGGGAAAAGGCTGAGCGGGAGAAGGGCAAGACGTAGGCCAGTCAAGCTCGCTAACAAAGATCTGCTTGCCCCATTTGTTGGCCATGTTGGTGAGCGAAGTCTCCAGCGCAGAGAACGTAGCGCCTGATCCGTAGAAGGGATAGTATGACACACCCATGGCGTCGAAGGCACTGAGGGTCAGACCCTTTTGGTTGAGTACTTGGGTGTAGAAGTATTCTTGGGTACCCCAGTCCCAGCCCTTGTCGAGATGGATCATGATCTTGGGCTTGGGGCTGAGAGAAGAATCCTTGATACCGTAGGCAGCGGAGTTGAGAAGACGGCCGATGTTGTAGTATGACTTGGTAGAGCCAGTGGGGAAGAGAAGACCAGCAGTGATCTCATTTCCAATGGAGATAATCGCAGGAGGAACACCAGCAGATTGGAAAGCGTTGGAAACCTGCTGGGTGTAGTTGTACAGTCTCCAGGACAGGTTATCGATGTCTGTAGGCCAGCCAGAGGGAATAGCCTGATGGCCAGGATCAGCCCAGGTATCGCTGAAGTGAAGCGTGAGGTAGACGCTCAGGCCCGCAGCTTTGGCACGCTTGGCGAGCTTGAGATTGTAGTCGAGGTTATAGTCGCCGTTGGAAGGGTTCACCCAGACTCGTTGACGGACTGAGTTGACACCATTTGCGGCGAGGATTTTCTCCAGAGGTTGAGCGGAACCGCCGGCAGTGTATTGAATGCCCTTTTGTTCCTCGAGCAGAACAGAGGACCAGTCGACGCCTTTGTAAGTCAAGGCCAAAGCGACCGAGCAGTAGGACAGAAATGCGAGGAGCCGAGAGAGTGCCATTTTGACGATCGTGAGAGAACTCAAACAGCCAGTCTCTACTGGACGGACGGCGATCTCTTAAGTAACAGTTCAGGCGCACCATAAATACGCGGAGCTGTGTAGGATCGATACAGGGGTGTTCGTTATTCCTCCAATCACAGGTTGGATGAAGGGTGTTTCACCAATTATTCCGACATGGGTCTAGCGCTCCTTAATGAACGATGAAACCTCGTGAGTGAAAGTTCGGAAGAGAACTACCGTAATCGGGTGTCTAGAAGCGGAGCTAGAAGTGCCGGCTCCGAAGATTGACATGCTTTAACGGGACGTGTGCATTTTTTTCATCCGCCCGAATGGGAATGCGAGAACAATATGGTCACGCTGTTGCGTATATTTATGACTGCCTCTGTTTGTCATGTAGCGATGCTCTTCTGTTAATAGTAGTAAACACACCATCTCTCAATGATCCCACAGTAATTTCAATAATATTCAGCCATGCCGAGCCTCTTTCAGCTTGAGAGTCTGGAACTCCCTGGTGATTTACTATACACGCCCAGATTCTTACAAAACCACCCGGTAAATAAAATCGAAACTCAGTCAACAGCACGACGCCGTTCCTCCATATCACAGACCATATACCGTGAGAATTCAACTCTACTGTTCGAAGTAGCGATCATGCTTTCCCGCTGCCTAGGGAGTAGCTTGGCATCGTAACAAGCATACAGTGTAGGCAAGATCTGCACATATCGGTCGCGTATCCGATGAGAGCACCATGAAGGAACCGCTCCTCGAAGATCCCAAAACCGCCACCCCTTTTCCTGCCGCCAAGACCCATCTCTGAAGAAACAACCTTCAATGTCACTGAGCCTATAAGGACTCCCGCTGGCCAAGAGCTCCATCAGCTGGAGATCGTGAACCCCAGCGAGTTTAATCTTGAACTCGCTGTACAGTGCATCAGAGTTATTCTTGACATCGAAAAAGACTTTGATGATGTCCTTGGACTCTAGAATCCCCTTGAGAGTCGTCATGCGTGTATTCACCCGCCAGAATGTTGTGGCGCTGAGCCAGTACACATCTATGAGGTAGACGCGGTGAGACACGGCGTTATAGATCTGCATAATGGAGATTCTGCTTCCGTGTCCGATATAACCCTTCGAGGGTGATGAAGAGGCGAGGCTTGAACTTTGGGACATCGGTGAGATCATTGAGGAGATTGTACAAGGTTTCACGATCATCGATCCAGATAATGCGTGGTTCAGATTTATAAGTGGGTATGATATCAGGTTCCGTCTGGGGATTCATGGTCGATATTTTTCGTTGTGAGATAGAATGGAGAAATAAGAGGGGAGTCTGATGGTGGAAGAATCCAGCGAGGAAAAAAGGGCATGTGTTCCGAATGAATGGCAACCGATAGTTGCTTGCGGGAGAGGAAGGGCTGAATCTTATAGTCATGGAAATGAGGTGAGTATTGGTTCCATTTGTTACACAACACGATGCAATAAGTATAAGCAATACTATTGGTTGAAGTGAAAATTGTCTTTGGACCTCAAGATAGTGAACTCCTTATTGCCCTTGTTGCCTAAAGCTAGTTTCCTTGACTTCACCAGATAGAGTGTTCTATTTGAACAGATGTAAAATTAAAACTCGCTCGACTTTCTACGTACTAATCAACTGGCCCCTTCATGGAAAGTCAAAATAAAGATAAGCCAATCATCTACGAACGGGGGTTCATACAGTGGTGAGACTCGTCTGACGAGAAAGAAAGGTACAGCACCTGCGATCACACACTGGCTCTCAGATACCGCGGCGCGTGTTGCAGTAAGATGAAGCATGAAATCATCCTAAGCTTAGGTAAGGTTTACTGTAAACTTTCCTAAACTCATAAAGATTATCATAAAGTACCCTAAGTGATCATAAAGTGTCCTAAGAGTTAATAAACCTAATCATAATCTTGTCAAATTTATGTAAAGCTGCCATAATGCCCAACCCGAGAGCTCACTCCCAAGAACAGTAACGCGCCGAACAATAGTTCTTCCCATGTCGTTCCGATGGTCAAAAGGCATACGCATAACAATTCGACCAAGGCAACTCCCCAAGATAGCAAAAAAACCTGCTGGTGTCTGGTGAAAGTAAGAATAAATGTAATTTCATCACCACCCACAAAATCCTCCTTCAGGTCTGGAATTGACCGATGGATGGCCTCCTAGACCAACAGTCTTGTCTCGGTATTCATTAAGCGGTCAATCCACACGCGTCGGAGAGAGTTCGGCGAAAGGGATTGCGCATTCACCGCCGTTTCCCTGGTCTTCCATAGGATCTCAGACATCCTGGCCTCCAGTGTCCTCCAAACATATCAATAGTCGAACTTGCGTTCAAGTTCGCTCACCACGAATGTTCCGCTCTGGGGAGCTGTCTTGACAACCACGCAGGAATTAGATCTTCATTCGGTATGCTGTAGACCTCACAGTAAGTGAGGTCATTCGTATCAACGTTCTCCCGTCGGAGATACCTCTCTGGTTCCGGGTTCAGGGGCTTGACTGAGGGACGGTACCCCTTATGAACTATCTTGTACTTATCGTCTAGAGGTGGGCGAACACCTCGAACCTTGGTAGTTCCGCGTAAGTCGGCGACCAGTCCAGTGCAAGTTGGTAAAGCTTATACCTGGCATGTGTCTGTTCAAGTGTGCCTGCATCGGGGTTCAAGTGCACCAGAAGGTCTGGTGAATCTCCCCTTAGGGTCTGTCTGTTCTTACAGCTGCCGCTTAAAACCTCATCAAATAACTCGTGATTAATGGGGACCGTCGCTTGGGATGTGTAGGGAAATGAGTATCGGAGACGTGACAGTGAGGGCACAGCTAGATGGGGTTGATGGCGAGATCCTCTGAGAAATCCTTGAAAGACAAAGGGTTGATGAAATGGGGCGGTTGTTGCTGTTGAAAAGGTCACGATTCGAGCAGGCCGAGCGACGTTGCTGTAGTCTGTTGTTGTTATCTCCTTCCCACCACCTTAGCACAGAAGGGAAGCTACATGACGTCATTCCCTCCGAGAGTCGTTTTGCAGGGTGAGCAAGAAACCCTAAGTTTTGGGGAATATGTCTGAATAAAATGATTAAAAAATCCTCTAAACTTATGATACTTTACCTAAATCTGTTCATCCCTTAGGGTCGGTGGCCTAAGCTTTCATCCCTCCCTTGCCGTTGGTATTGCGAAGTAGATACGTCTTCAGCACCTCACTGAAACTTAACAGAGGCTGCAGTGCACTAAAGTCCTTGCGATGCCTTGAAGAGCCTGAAGGCTCCCACTAACTGACTCAACTTCCTCCTCGCAGGGGACGGGGTCATCAACTCAGGATTCAGTATCCCGGATTGAACTCTCCTCCAGCTCGTCATCATCCTCTTTAAGCGCTCATCGACGCTTCTGCGGAGTGGCTTGCGCTGCCCCACGGCGAGCAGGACCCTGAACAACAGTGCGGATAGCGTTGTAAGCAGCCGGGCTACCTTTGGCCACGAGACGGTCCACGTCTTCAATGAACTCGTTGGGGAGATCCATTGGATGGATGGAGCTTTGCCTTCTTGCGACGGTCCTCTCCATCGGCCGGCGTCTCAAAGGCAGTAGGAAGTCGATCCAGTACAGCAACAAACGCATTGGCGTCACGACACCCGCAGGAGTAGGCAGGGACGGTCCGGCGAATATTCTCCTCGATGATCGCGTTATCGTGGATCTCAGGAGCAGCCTACGTGACCAATTAGAGCCAATAGGTCGGCGAAGCCACGCAGATCTTGCCTGAGCTCGGTGGGAAAGTGCGAGAAGCTCCCAGTTGGAAGCAAATTCCTATGCTTGGACAACAGGAGCAACGCCATTTGGGTTACGAGAAGTTGTGCGACAGGGGCTCGTGAGAGCAGACGTTGCCTCAAGAAAGCTGCATAACCCGCCACTTTTCAAGGCGACTCAGCTTTCATCTGGCGGTCAATTCGGTGTGCAGCGCGTTCCACTACACCCGCACGACGCAACAGGCTTCGGCTCCGGAGGAAGTCCCTCTTGCAGAGGGTGCATCGAGACGGCGTTTCATCAATGGCATAGACAAGCCGCCCGTCGCGATGGGCAGAAAGGACGCAATGGAGGCATAGGAGCTCAGAGTCGGCCTGGCAATTAAATCCTGTCTCTTCGTCGAATTCGTCCTGCTCGAGAGCAGTCGTGGCGGTGGCGCAATTGACATTTTAAGAGGACGGATCGGCGACGTGTCCGCGCTGAGGGCTGGTAGTTCTTAAAATCACAGGGGTGAAGAGAGTATTTTGAATGCAGAAAACGCCAGGAATGTGAGGCCAAGTTTAGCAAAACAGACTGCGATGAGGAAGAAAGAAAAAGACATCTGAGGGTGGAAGAGATCTTTCCCCCAAAGATGCTGGTTTTCTGCATAATGTCAGGCAGACACTGCTGACAACTGGCAGACCAGATGCTAGCCTTAATTGAATTGAACAAATCATGGCTCTATTACATAAACCCGGAATTCTTGTTCTGAATAATTTCAGTCTCGTGCAATAAATGTAGAATCTTCACGGAGAGATCCATTCCTCACAAGCTGGGTCCAAAATTAGGGAGCTAAGCCGCCTCTCCCGAGATGTTTCAAGTAGTTGGGTTCGCAGTTCGGGCTAAGCCAGACGCTTCCACCTAGTGTTCGTATTTTCAATCAGACTATTTGAAGAATTAGAGAATGGCTGGTTTGATAAAAGTAAATTTCGGCGAATTCTCTCGCCACGTGAGGTATGTAAAGTATCAGCACTGCCGTTGGTGCCACCAGTAGCAGTGCGATGTGCTCGTCTAAAGTTCCGAAGGACTCATCACCAAAAGTCAAAACTTAGAGTCAAGGACATAAGTGACTCATCAAGCCTCCCAAGTTTCTGTATAAATCTGTTCCTGTTCTTTTGAGCCATATCTCTTAATCTTGATATTGTCGCCAACCTGTATCGCCAAAAGTGATCGGATCAAAAATCTACAAAAGCCATGGCAAACTCCCCACCAGTGACGACGTCGGCTGCTGGGATCAACTAACAGAATATCATCTCAATGAGTACCCCTGGAGATTCTGCTTATCGTCTTTCATCCAAGGAGGTATTTAACCCAGCCTCCATTTCCATTGAAGATGGCTACAATGAGAAGTATCTCGAGCGCTCAAGAGCGACGCTCAAAGAAAACACCAGATCTTATCTACAAGGAACTTGAAATCATGTTTTTCGAGGATTCCGCCGCAGAGATACGTATGTATTCGGATCTCAAGATTGAATGGCGCGCAGATCACTGCATGACAATGATCAACACGCCACGCTTATCAAAGCCTATAATTAATGCGTATCACCTCAGCCACTGGATAAAGAAAGAAGTAATGGCCTACTTTAAACATAGGGCAGTCGACAATTTCGATAGTCAAAATATCGCCCGGTATATATTCCGAGAGTGCCTACGACGCCACAGGGGCCCACCATTCTTCCAGCGCGGTGGCTTTCTTGGCAAACCTTTACTCTTGGAAGAGAACGGTCCGTAAAATCTTGAAGAGCTCTCGATCTTTCATGGCGACCTCTCTGAGTACGTATCGACTCACGTAGAGCACTAGGTTGAGTTTAGGCGTGGGAGAAACTGGTGTTCAAGTTATTCGGGAGAACAGGCGCCTGAAGATGAAACTCCAGGCGACATACGATCTTGGCGAGAGCATGGCTACCATATGTCCCACCCGTTCCGCGCTTTATATCTGGTTGTCGATGAGCAGTCGATGGTAGAGAAGGCAGCCCCATACTACAACACAAAAGGGCTGAAGAACTATGAAAGGGTTCACGACATGGAAGAGCCTGTGGAGAGACAGTTAGCTAGATGCACAATTCTCCTCGTCAAAACAGGGGATGATGCACATATGTCTTCACCCATAAGTTTTCCTCCTCTGTTCGAGGCAGGGCTAGCATCCAATGTAGACCGCGACGACTATGCCGGCGGTCCTGGAGATGAAGAAACAGCCGTTCGAGTGAGTCTAGACGTCGCGGTTCGCTTTATATGAAATTTACTGCAAAGAGAGAAGAAGGCCTTTAATGAACTGCAGAAGAGAGAGCGAGTGTTGGAAGAGGAACAAGATGATCGGTTTCAAGAGTGGCTAGAGGATGTGGTGCCTCATTCTGAGGAAGTGGGGATAGATCATAACCTCCACATGTGGTTTGCTTGCCGTCGTGCTCTTGCGAGGGCAAATTTTGAGGCTTTTGACGAAAACCAGGTCTCTCCAGTTTTTGAGCCGTTGAGGATGTGGGATATATAGATGCATTTTTAACAGAGTTTGTAGATCACATCAAGAGACTTTTCTGAGCAATAGTAATTGCACCTTTTCCAGAGTTGCTCAAGATCATGGCATGTTTGAATTTGTGACAATCACGTCACTCCTCCAATTCACGGCATATTTCATCCCAGTGCAGTGCATCACCTGATTGAAGTTCAGTATTGGTGGCCTGTGATTTCTTCGGTTTGTTACTTCGTGGTAGGCAGCTGTTTGCCAGTGCCGCCTACCAGCCAGAACGGAGGCAGTGATACACGGTCAACTTCTTTGCTAGCACGCACTCAAAGTCAACGAGCAAGAAGATTTTTAACTCTTTTGTTTTCCTCACTCGAGCATCTCTTCGTGATCTCTGCTTCTGCCCTCTCCTTCAACTTTTTGCTGCATCGTCGCCGCATTTCATTTCCCTTCTCAACTATTCAAGCGCTCTTTATCTTCGCCAACACCTTCGCGATGGCTTCCCTCAGCGATATCGCAAGGATTTTCGCCGATTACGAGTACGATGAGAGTGTCGGATTCGAAAAGATCGAGGGTGTGCCTTGCCTTGCCTGTGTCTCGAGGCTTGATTGCGATGTCAGCTGCATCTGCGTTGCAGGCTATGCGCACGATGTCTGTGAACTCTGTGAACACTACGATAAGAAGTGTGGCTCGGTATATTTCGTCGGAGAGTACTCGGTGAATGCATCTAACTTGTCCTCCAGATGCCTCCTCAGCTTCTCGGCGTTGCGCAGTGGTACTGGCACTTTGTGAAGACGTTAGCTAAGCGTGATCCTGGCGGAGAGGAAAACCCGGTTGCTCGCCCTATCCTCACTCCACGTCGACTCTGGCGTCTCAGTATTGCTCTTGAGGCTTGTGGCGCTGGCCGGTGCCAACATTAGCCTCGATGAATTCCATGACCGCATCGCCGCTCTCCAGCCGGCCTACACTCGCGATGGCAACTGTGTTCCTAAGAGATGCTCTGGCCCGCTTGTCCGTCGCCGAGAAGATCGTGGTGCAAAAGGCTGTGCAGGAAATGGAGATTTCATATTTGCCTGATGGCTTCCCCCGCGACCTCCGATCCGCCATGCGGATTCACTGTGACTGTCCGGCTCCTCACCCTATGTGTGTCCACAATGACATGCCTGCTTCCCTTGGCCAGAAATGAGATCGCCTTCGAACTTGAGTTTGGTGGGTTACCGATGACTCACAAGTCCTAGGGCCTCGATATGGAGGCATAGAGATGATGGTGGTGAACGCGGAGGGCAATTGGAATGATGGTAACGGAGGAGTCTGGGATCTCTTGTGGGGATATTTCACTGTTGTGTCGGCGATCTTATAACTTGCGTTCTTGTTGGACTTTGTTCTCGTGTTGGTATAGTGAGGCTCCGAGTCTTGGCTAAATCAATCCTCCCGCTTTTAGTGACCCTCTTGTTGCAACTTTGTGACACTGCACAACGTGTAACTTGTGTGGTAACTGTTTTCTCCCTTCAGCCATGTTTATCGCTTGCTCAATTGAGAAGTAATTGAGGCCTTACGTCTACGTACGGTGCTGCTATCATGCTCGACCTTTTCATTCATGGACTTCCAGATGACAAGTGACGTTGCGAATTAATTAATACTTGTCTGACCATTAAACCAAACTTGCCGTGTATCCGGGTCAAAACCACGGACATGCCAGGGGAACAAACAAATCCACCTGATGCTACAAAACACTTCAAACTTCAGGCTTTGATGTGAGGTATCGAAAATGTTCAGTCTAAAGTCTACTAAAATCTTTACTAAATTTGTCTAAGTCTTTTTGTCACTTGTGCTAGACCCCATCTTAGGGTTCATGCTCGCTCCCTGGCATGGTACGTTCAATCATGACACAAACTATCAATGACCTGACTAAGAAATATAGTCGCATTGACAGGAAACATTTGTTTCCAAACCATCAGCTCTCCCCTGCTTCCGATTCGTGGAATAGTCCTTCACCCATCAATGCAACGCTCCAATTTTCTCCGCGTCTCAAACCGGAAAGGTTTGAGGTTTCAAGTCCCACTGAAACATACCACGATTGGTTATTACCCCAGGCTAAACTCGCTCTTTATCCTCGTCAGAATCAGGAAAATGATCAGTTTCTGCGTCTGCATGAATTCCACTGCGGGGACGACTTTAGCCAAAACGGCCCATCGGCATATCCGCTATGTGCCGAATCCGTACATTTCCAGGCTGAGGACCAAGCGGTGCGGAGTTGGTTCAGGAACGAGATTCGCTCGCTAGTGGAAACAACGGCTGGCGGAGGATACACGTCCGTTCGATCCATTGGAGCATAGTCAGGAGATGAGTCGATTCATGGGCCTCCACATGGTTATTGGGGGGACGGGTATATATCTTGGCTGATACACCATCTCCTCATGTTTTGTTTCCCCATACTTCTTGGCACATCATTCTTTCGACACATTTCATCATGCAGTTGACTTCCATCATCGGCTTCTGGGCGTTGGCCCTCTTCAGCCTTGTCCTTGCTGCAGAGCCTGTCCCGCGAGGTCAGCTCACCCAAGTCAACAGCTATGGCAACAACCCAACCGGTACAAAGATGTCCTTGTACGTCCCCAAGAATTTAAAGTCCAACCCTGCTGTCGTCGTTGCTCTTCACTACTGCGGTGGTACCTCCCAGGCTTACTACCAGGGTACCAAGTGGGCTTCCAATGCTGAGAAGTACGGATTCATTGTTATTTATCCTCAGACTCCTTATTCCGGTGGCTGCTGGGATGTCTCCTCCAAGATGACCTTGACCCATGAGGGTGGTGGTTGCAGTACCTCTATCGCCAACATGGCCAAGTATGTTCTCAAGCAGTACAACGGTGATGCCAAGAAGGTTTTCGTCACTGGTGAATCTTCCGGTGCCATGATGACCGTAAGTAAACCCAGTTACTCAATTGACTTCGACTAACAGAACAGAACGTCATGCTTGCTACCTACCCCGATCTCTTCGCCGCAGGAAGCGCCTATGCTGGTGTCCCCGCCGGTTGCTTCGTCAGCCAAGCGAACCAAGCCGCCGCATGGAACTCAACCTGCTCCCAAGGAAAGTCCATCTACACTCAGACCCAGTGGGCCAACGTCGTCAAGAACATGTACCCCGGCTACAACGGTGCTCGCCCCAAGTTCCAGATCTACCACGGAACTGCCGACCCTACTCTCAACGTCCAGAACTACTATGAGGAGATCAAGCAGTGGACCGGTATTTTTGGATACTCCTCCAACCCCAAGTCATCTACACCCAACACTCCCGCCAGCCCTTACACTCGCCAGGTCTTTGGTGACAAGTTCCAGGTAAGATACGGAGCATCATGAGGTGAAGGATAAAGACTCACATTTTTAGGCTTTCTTGGGCCAGGGTATTGGACACGGTAATCCTCATTTCGATGACAACGATCTCAAGTGGTTCGGCTTCATCGTAAGTCATGTCCAAAATCCCACTGAAGCCAGAAACTGACATTCTTTTGTAGTAAAACGCCCCAAATATCCAACAATGTTGCACAATGGGTCATCCGGAAAGACCTAGGGTACCAGTCTGGGATGCGTGGCCCAAAACACATTAAATTTCTATGGACTATATTTATCTCTCGTAAATATCATCAATACAAGATCTGTATATATTGCATCGAATATTACTCCCTATCTGGGTGAAATGACCGTACTGGAAGCTTAGCCTGCCAACCGTTAATCGTCGGGCCGTCTCTGTGTCCGGTATCTAGTGATAGCCCCCTCTGCACTTGCTGTTGGAGGACCTATTTCATGATTCGTGTTCTCGTTTCCGAGGTCCATGAAGTTGGCGATTCCGGTGAACTTCAGAGTGTCGGTACAGGACTGGCGCTGGCCTATCATGCGATACCTTCTCTTTTTCTTGTCTCCATTGGGCAGAGTCTGCTTTGAGATCTTCTATCATCGCCTCAAAATCCAGTCAACATTCTCTTCTCTACCTGTGGGAGCAAAATCGACTTGTAACTTACTGTAGTGAGGTTCCTATATGCCACTATGAAGTATCCCTGAACTGCCTGGCCAGTTTGAGGGTCCTATAGTTTTACGAGAAGCTGAGTTAGTCTCGATTCTAGAACTGGCGGGTATATGTTTGCTATTACTAACCTCATAGAATCCAGGTCGCACAAGGGCATCGTCCCCGAGATAGTGGCAGATATCCGCCGAAATCACCTCGCGATCAATGCCCTCGCGTGGTAAGAAGTATTCATTTTGTCTACCAGTCCTGCTATTATGTAGGTCGTTAGGCGGCATGGCAGACTTCTCGTCTGTTCGGGGCATCGAATGCGAAGTCGGTGGCTCCTCAGGTTGTTCGGTGTCATCGCCTCGCTCGTCCTGACTATCTATCATGGCCATCGACCCGGCACTTGAATCACTTTCGCTTCCAAGTTCGTCCTTGTCATCCGATTCTACTGTTGGTAAAGCGAATAGTGCTAGTTGCTCTTGATGTCGGCCAACGTGGCGCTGATACTGCGATGCGGATCGCATAATTTCAGCACAAATTGGACATGGGATGCCTTGTTTAATGTCCATGGGCTTCTGGTTCAGATATACAAGGGCCTCTAGGTTGCCAGTGTTTACCGATCCCGCGTGTTTGGAAACATGCTTCCTGCATTCGGATGCAGAGGAAAACTCCTTGTCACACGCGAGTGGACATGAGAATAGCTTCCAGTGAATCTGTCTCACGTGTTCCATCCATTGATGCCTCCGGGAGAACTCTCTCCCTGGCGTCTCGCAGTCCTTTTCTAAGCATATATATGGCCGCAAATCGCCATACACGTGCTTTCTTGAAATAGCTTTAGCTAAGGCTCTGAGACTTTGGGTTGGAGAACATACTTCCAAGAACTTCTAGTGTTCGCAACAATGATTGTGTAACAGAAAGGGCATTCGAATGGCCCCTCTGATGACTCTTTCGGCAAGGGAGGGACTCGACATTGATTCGCGTCTGCCAGCGAAGTGGCGTATGACGTTTGGGAAAATCCAGAGTCTGAGCCCTCGCCCCCAATGGTATCTATGGGTAAAGGTTGACCACTAGCGGCATCTTTCAGGTGCTCTGGAAGTGATGAGGCAATCGTCTCGGCATCACCCCCCTCATGGGTGAGACCCTGCGATAGCTTTGCACGGTGAGCCAATCTGTAATTAAAAAACTGGCGCCGTCGACTTATCGCCTTGCCGAGTCTTTCGGCCAGAAGAGGCTCTATGGTTCTAAATTTCGAGGAGACGTGTTGAATATCAAAGATCTCATAGTGGGATGTATCGATTGAGTGAGAGTTGATGAAGCGATCGTGGGGTGCAGGGTTCCGTATAGCCACGCTCAATCTCAGGAGGCAGTTCACTACGTCCGCGATATCAGCAGAAATTTGATTCAGTTCTGTATCATGGTCATCAAGCTCTTCGACATCTTCATCAGCAGGGATCTGGTCCCAGGGAACCTCGATTCCCATGAGGATATCATGGGCATCTTGCATGAGCTCAACCAGGCCTTTGAGAAGATTCAGCACCTGGTCTTTTATACTCGAAGAGTCCCGAAGTCTATAATCGAGAGAGCTCGGGCCGGTGCGATGAGCTCCGATGTTTCCAGCCCACACATTGAATCGTGTCTGTTGGTCCGCCATGTCCCTTCTGAAGGAGGTCGACGAGTTGGGGGCTAGATTTGTGGGTGCTCCGAGGATATTTCCGAAGGAAACCATGCTCTGTGAGACAGCGGTTGCAATTCTTTGATCCATTTTAGTCTCATCAGTTCAGATGCATAACTGAGACTCGACCTGCGTTAAGAGAAAGGTGAAGAGATATACAAGGTTCGTTCTCAGATTGAGTGAAATACTTTAGGTACCAGATGAGTAATATCAATCAGCTGATCACAATTCATCGAATTAAACATGATTATTTCGGAGTGCCACCTCAAAGTGCATATTTCCCCGCTCGAGCTGAAAATCGACAAAACCTCATGCTTAGGACCTCGTTTTCCCCTCGATAATTATTCTCTCCAAATCCTTACCAAACATGTCAGGGCTAGAAGTCGCTGGGGTCGTTCTTGGCTCCATACCTCTCCTCATCATCGCACTGGAGAAATACACCGAGGGTCTCTCCACGTTACACCGATGGCGCAAGTACAAGCGCGAGCTACAGAGCCTGATTCGCAACCTGGAAACTGAGAGGGTCAAACTCCAAAATGTCTGCGAAAAGCTTCTCCTGGACCTAGTCCCTCATTACAAGATTGAGGCGTTGATCGATAACCCAATGGGAGATCTTTGGCGTGAAGAAGAAACGTTGAAGAAAGTTCAGTTTCGCCTTGGGAATGGCTTCAAGGTTTTCCAAGACACTGCCAATGACCTAAGGGCAAGGCTCTCTGATCTTGAGAAGTTGATTCAGTCCCAAGGCGAAGGGATGTTTCCAGGTCTAAAACGAGCTGTCTTTATATTGAGTCGCTCGCAATACGCAGATATCCTGGCGGAAATCAGAGACAGCGTATCGAATCTCGAGAACCTGACGGACCGCAACATGGAGCTTGAACCGGCAAGGAGAGTTAGATCGAAGCAGAAGCTCTTTGCAATCCTTCGTGATCTATCGGAAAGTCTGTACCGGGCCTTGAGGTCAAGCTTGACTTGCTCCTGCAGACATGATGTTGGGCTGGGGCTGGAAATCAGAGAGGTCGTGGCATTTCCAGGAGACGGCGAGCAGGGCATGATCGCCTTGAATAGCTTCAAGATCAGCGTGTCCTATAAGACCGATCTTGGACCTCTTAAGGCATGGGAAGACTTCCAACTACAACCGCGGAGGCTGGGTCCAGGGCCATCGCCCCCACCCCCGGAAATTATGCCCTTCACTTCTAGCCGTTCGAGCATTACACCTGGCAAGAAGAAAGTCCAGTTTTCTGATTCGCCGCAAGGACATTTGACCACGACCCTTCCAGCTCCTAGAGTGGCTAAGATACCCACATCGTTAACTACCAGAGACCATGCCGTTGCATCAACCGTATGCTCAGACCTCTGCCAATTCACCAAGAACAACGCTGGTAATGTGTTTCCTAGAAATGAACCCAAGATATCTCCAGTTATACACGATCGGTCACTCCACGTCACTACAGAGTTCCAGTTGTATCCTATCCCAGTCTCTCCCTTTCGGAATCCTCAATCTATAAGTCTCATCTCACTGAGCGATATTCTTTATCGGACGAACAAATCTACTCACTTGCCTATCCGAGATCGCCACAGACTTGCTGTCATCGTCTCCTCAAGTTTTCTTCAACTGCATGGTAGCTCCTGGTTGCCAAACCATCTAGACAGCGGGGACATATTCTTCTTTACATATCAAGGCATCCCTCTCTTCACCCAGCCACGTCTCATGAGGAATCTCCCAGACCGCAACGACAAACCTGAATTCAAGAGAGTACAGTCACCACCCTCTGCCAATCCTGCACTGTGGTCTTTGGGATTACTCTTAATCGAGCTGATTCTCGGAAGAGCTTTAAACGTTCATGACAATCAGCCACGGGGGTCAGAATATTCTATGGTATATGAGCTCATACCTGAAGTTCGGATGATTAGTTTGAATTACGGAACTGCAGTTATGCGATGTCTCGGTGGTGAACTACACAGCACGGACTACTTGTCGGGAGGTGCAGACTTTTGTCAAGATGTCTACGCTGGGATTGTCGCTTTATTGGAAAGGGATCTGGAATATTCTTAGACTAGAAGAAGAGAAATATTTACACAGAGAAGGTGCTGACTTGGCATGAGAATACAGTCGTACTGGGCAGCTTTGACAATTGATACGGTGACGGTGAGGTCTCTGTGCCAATGAGAACAAATGCCGTTGTGGTAGTAAAGGAACAAGTCGCTCCATTGTGTTAAACCTGAAGTGTATT